>PVIJ01003410.1:0-135894 GCA_004024925.1 Scalopus aquaticus
AAAAAAAAAAAAGTCCTGGTATGAGGAACATACTGGGAACCAAGTATCTGCTGAAAAGGGCAGGCAGATATTAGAGATAATATGCTTAGACTTCCAAGAACAATGGAGTCCCACAGGCAATAGCCCCTGGTCACTCCACCCTAGCTTACAACCCCATTAACAGCATCCCCACACATGTACACTCCCCATATACTTACCCACTTCCGTACTTGATGCTAATAAATATGAGACTGCCCAAGGACTGGGGTTGCATATTACATCCCTGTGAAGCCCTTCTGGGCTTCTCATTGCTCCACATGGACTTTCAGTAATCTCTCTCACCCCATGCCGCTCCCAACACTGGTGCCCTGTGAGGGGACAGGTCCATGAATGGGGCCTAGTTCCTCCATAGTTTAAGTGTCCTCCTAGGAAAGTTCTCACTCTAAGGGAAAGTGAAGCCTAGCACATTAACCAGGTAGTGGCTGGTGCTGGAGAAGTAGGTGATACTGTGTCTTGAACTGGACCGGATAAAGAGCCAAACAGAATGGGTCTCATAAAACTGTGTGCATCAGAGCAAGGGGTGGCATAAGATTTTACCATAATAGCCAGAGTGTAAGAGGAAGAGAAGGTGTCTGGGCTGTGGGGGCAGAAAGAAAATATTCCTGTCTAGACTGGGGAAATGGCTAACCACAAAGTAGTCCAGAGAACTGGATTTCATAGCAGACTTGAGCTATCCCTGGGGACGTTCTGTACTAGCTGGTAAAGAGTTTGGAGTAAGTCAGAATTTCCCAACTGGGAGGGTAATGAAGATCCAGAGAAATACTACTTGCTGCTTTTATGGATACATTGCATAAGAAAAGTATGAGACACTATCCCAGACCTTAAGGAGTTTACAATTGTGTTGAGAAAATAACTGTGTGTTTTAGCTTTTAAAAGCTATGGAAACACACTCATGGTGGAAAAATTGTGGAGGACTTCACAAAGAAGAGGGAATGAAAGTATAATGTAAAGATGAGACTATCAGACCAAGTCTAGAGGATATACATAGAAAATGTGTAAAAAAATTTTTTAAACGTAATAAATACAGCATACTGACTAGAGAGGAGAGTTTGGTGGTAGAGAATAATAAATTTGCTACATCCCAAGCACACTTGAGGAGAGTAGGAACTTGGCAACAGAGGAAAGAGACTCAGATGGGAGAGTCTGTGGGCAAAATGTCTTAGCAGTAAAACCACCATAGGGAGAAAGATCAGTTTGGGGCAAGAACTGGGTCCAAAGTGAAGGGCCTACAAGATTCTGACAGAAGAGTAGGTGGGGAAGGACTGAGAGCAGCAAAAACATAGATGTCTCTAAGGAATCCTCAAGCAAGAGGTGAGCAGTTAAAGGTCCCCAGCTGGAACTGACTGGAGGTTCCCAGCGAAGGCACTTGAATTTAATCACCTTTGTGTTTCCTATTGGGAGCAAGCAGGGAGGGAGCAGTGGAATGGACCAGAGCCTGCATGGAAGCACTACATTCTCTGAGAGGGAGGGTTGTAAGGTGGGTTACGAATTGCTAGAAATGGTATCTAAGTAGGTGTGGTTGTGATTAAAAGTCTGATCCTGCCTCTGCTGCCAAGTAACAAACCAGAGTAGTCCCCAAGAAGTACGAGCAAGTCACCTACAGAAGTGATAAAGCAAGGAACCAAGAATCCTGCTCTCAGCCCCTTGGGCTCTCCAACTACATGGAAATCCACCAGTCTTGAAGGTCATCAGAATGTGGTCTTATTGTTTATCTCAGGTGGAGGTCACTGCATGAAGGTATTAAGACTTCACACCTGTCTTATGGTCTGCTTTTAAAATTTTTAATTTTTGAAGTAAAAAAAAGTTTAATGTCTCAAATATTTTTTGTATCATTTTAGCTAATTCTGTATTTTGAATGATACTTATATTCTCTAGTTTAACTGGTAGGTGTAACTGTAATTATTTTGGGCCCTCTCTTGTTCCACTAATTTGTATGCCTTTTTTTGCTCAGTAATAGCCTTTTCAACAATTTTTCATTAGCTGGTTTTTTCATTGAAAACCAACACCTTCTCATTTCAAAAGCTGATAAATATAAGAAAGTAGATATAAAAATCATAGGCTTATAGTCTTCAATTGTCTAACATTTTGAAATATTTCCTTTCAGTCTTTTTTTCTGAGAAGTTATTTTTCAAACATTGTGCTGTAATCTGACTTAACTTCTGAATCTGTGGTAAACAGTGCCTGAGGGAGAGGTTTTCCACATGAGTTGTTTGTGCCCAATTACACAATTTTGTCCAGGGGAATAACAACTCATAAGTAAATTGTGTGATTTTAAACTTAATTCAAAACCCACACAATGCACACTCTTGCAGATTTATCGGTGAACTCAGTTCCACCCGTGGTGTGCTAGGACAAGGAGTCTGCTAAGAACTTCACACCCTTCTGCTCTCTGGTGGTCCTTTAGGAGAGTCAGCCAGACTTGCACAATGTATATGCTGTTCTGAAGTTCTTCATTTTGATTTGCTTTTAAGTCGACTAAATGTTTTGCTTCACTGCTGCTTCTTAAGAAGCTTATGTGAATTGTCAGCATAGTTTTAAACTCAGGCATACAAGAATATCTGTATCTTCACAAATGAGATAAAATATCCTAGGTACGACCCTCTCTGGACATAACCTTCCCCTGAAAACTATGGCTCACCTTCTGACATTATGTCATTCACAGCCACCATCTCTTTCACAGTTTTCATCTTTTATTTTTTCTGGGTTCCAATATAATTTCTCAAATGTGTTTTCCACATCATTGCTTCAGTACACCTGAAGGTTAACCTGACTTTTTGCTGTGTCCAATTTGCATTTTAATTCTGCTACTGCATGTTCAGTATACCAATCTCTGTTCATCTTTACTGCTGCCTTTTCACCTCAACCTGTTTATTTCTTAGGCTTATATGCTTTTGTTCCATAGAGACCAAGTTTTCTCAAATGAACTAAGAATGCCAGAAAAGTTTTAAGGTTTCTTAAAGTTCTTGTAATAAATAAATCTTAGTTGTTCTTCCTGTAAATCTTGATAATGGTTCCTTTCTCTTATTCTGAAAGCTTTGTAAGTTCCATATAGTCATGTGACCTCTCATTTGAGGGCGGGAAAAATAAACTAGATCTGGTTTTTGCCAACAGACAAGGTATGGGGCTGACCTTGGCCCCATTCTGTCAACTACGTGGGAGTGGAGTTCCCTGCTCCAATCTACAGCTTTATAGCTGGTGTGCAGGACTTCTAATCCAGTTCCCAGTGAATAACAGAATTTCATCTGATGCAGGTCTGCTAAACTGAGATCCAACTATCAGGCTTACTGATATGTAAAAATAATGGAATATTTAAAAAAAACCCTACAATATTCAGTATACTGTTTGAGATGCTTTTGATTATGAGTAACAGAAAATCCATTCCTACTTGGTTTCAACAGAAATAAAATTTATGGGCTCAAATAATTGGAAAAGTTCTGTACTATGATGGG
Source organism: Scalopus aquaticus (assembly GCA_004024925.1). NCBI lineage: Eukaryota > Metazoa > Chordata > Mammalia > Eulipotyphla > Talpidae > Scalopus > Scalopus aquaticus. Next base: position 3,489 of record PVIJ01003410.1, read on the forward strand.
TTCCAGGTTTGTTTGTGGGTTGGTTTTTTTTTTAAGTTTCTACTATGGAAAATCTCAAATCTGTACAAAGTAAATAAGATGCACTATGAACTCCAATGCACTCATCACACAACTTCAACAGATTAAGATTCTGCCATTCTTTCACCATCAATGCCTTCAAACTCTTCTACCACTACTTGATTATTCTTTTTACAAAAGTTTCCAAGTAATATTTACATAAATCGAAATGCACAAATCTGAACTGTAAAAGTTTTAACAGTCACATCTGTATAACACACATCCCATTAACAACACTACCATTTCCCCAGAAATTTCTCTCGTCTCTTCCCAGTCAATCCATGGTCCCTCACCTCTAGCCCTAGCAACCTCTGTACCAAAGTTTTTCACCAAAGACTAGTTTTGTCTCTTCTACAATTTCATATAAATGAAATCATCAACATATACTTTTTAAGGTCTGCTTTCTTTCACATGGCAGTAAGTCGCTGAGATTCATTCACTTGTGCATATGAACAGTTGCATCCTTTTTATTGGTGAGCAGTATCCCACAGTACCCATATAACCACAACTGTTTATTCCCCCACTGATGGACCTATGGTTTGCTAGTTTTGTATACAATGAATAAAGCTGCTATTGAACACTTGTACACAAGTCTTTTTGTGAGATCTGTTTTCATCTCTCCAGCATAAACATGAAATGGAATTACTGAGTCAAAGGGCAAGTACACATTTAACTTTCTAAGAAACCGTCAACATTTTTTTCTCTTCGTGTATGAGAATTCCAGTTGTTCCACATTCTTGCCAACATTTGATCCTTACTAATTTTAGGCATTCTTACTAATTTTAGGAATTCTGGAGCACAGGAAGTATCTCAGTGGGGTTTGAATTTGGTAGAGGAAGAGCACAAGGTATTGTGAGAGAGGGAGAGGTAATCTGCTACTGTTTTGTTAAGAGTTCTATGTCCATGTTCATAAGGGATTTTTTTTTAATTCTTTGTAATATCTTTACTATATTTTATTATCAGGACTATAGTGGTCTCATAAATTGAGAAGTGTTTCTTCTATTATTTCTGCATTTTAAGGTCGCATATTTTTATAATATCTGCTAGAACTTAGCAGTGATACAGTGATACCCTCTGGGTTGGGACATTTCTTTATGGGATTTTTCTAATAAGTTTAATATTTTTGATATATACAGGACTATTTAGATTTTTAACTTCATTTTGTGCCCATTTTGGGAAGCTGTATTTCTCTGGGAGTTCTTCTATTTCAGTAAGTTGTCAAATTTACTGATATAAATTGTTCTTAGAATTTCCTATTAAAGTTTATGGATCTACAATGACACTCCCTCTCTTTCCAAAACTCATAACCTGATAAAAATTGACAAAACTTTTCTAGGGTTTTTCTTTTCAAGTTTCACAGGTCTACTAAAATAACTCATTTTGGATTTGTTAATTTTTCTATTTTTATTTGACTATCATCTGCTGTTTTCTGTACTTTCTTATTTTTTTGATTTCCTTTGCTAGCTTCTTGAAACTTAGATAAATTTTACCCCTTCCTTTTTTTTTTAAAATTGAGGTACATTGGTTTACGACCTTTTTGATTCTTCTCAAAACAACCTCCTTTGTAATATAAACAAAGTCATAAATTTTCTTCTAAGCAATGCTTTCTCTGCAACTCTTGAATGTCACATGTTGGTTTTTCATCATTCAGTTGAAAATATTTTCTAATTTTCCTTGTCATTTTCTTTTGACCCATGGGTTATACAGAAATACATTATTTTAATCATCATTATCAAATCTTCAGGAATTTTCCAAGTATCTTTTTTGTTACTGATTTTCAAATTTAATTCAATTCTGACAGGAGAATGTACACTGTTATGTACTGTAATGTACAATGAAACTAATTAACACTAGTTTCATGGATGTGTATATGGTCAATCTTGGTAAACGTTCCGACTACCTGAAAAGATTCAGTATTCTGTAACTGTGGAGTGTTTCATTCTATAAATATTAATTGGGTCAAGGTGGTTAACATTGCTATCTTGATGTTCTGTATCTATACAGATTTTGACCTCATTCTATAAATTACTCTGAAAGGGATGTGAGAATCTCCAACTGTGATTGTGAATACGAATTTTATTTCCTCTAATTTTGCAGTTTTATGCTTCATGTATTTTGAAGCTATATTAGGCACATACACATATGTAATTACATATTCCAAATATATTGAAATTTTATCATTATAAAATATTCCTATTTCTCATAGTAGTCCCTGTTTTGAAGTCTGTTTTTATCCCTTATCAAAATATCACTTCTAAAAAAAAAAGTCACTTCTAACTTTCTAATCATTCACGTCTACATGGCATATCTTTTCATCTTTTCCCATCTTTTTACTTTCAACCTTTTTGTCTGCACTGTTGTGAATTTTAATAAATTTATAATTGGTCATTCAGATGCTCGAAATATATTTTCCACAAATTTGGTATTTGCCCAGTTCTTGGTTCACAGCTGCCCAAATCCTTGGAATTTCCTACGTGTTGAGAGTGATAATGGTGTCTTTTATGTGAATGAAGTGAATTTTGGAAGCACCTAAGAATGGGGGCTGGTTGCTTAAAGAACAATCATATAATTAGAGGGCTAGGACTTTCAGTGTTCCAGCCCCAAACGCTGGTGGGGGAAGGGTGAGGGAGAGGCTTGAGACTGAGTTCAGATGTCACTATGTCAGGGTAGAGAGTGTCAGAATTGACCTGAACAAAGTTGGTTTCTTGGAAACCTTGGTGGGAGGAAGCCTCCGGGAATTGGGTCTAGGAACTCTTTCAGTGTTTTTGAATTAAAGGTGTATGCCTTGTAGACATCTTATAGCTGGGCCAGGCTTTTTATTCAGTTTGACAATCTCTGCTTTTTAATTTCAGTGTTTGGTCTAACATTTACATTTGATTTGGCTGGATTTAGATTTGACATCTGCTGCCTATTTTCTATTTGTGCCATATGTCTGTTTCTTTGTTCCTCCTTTGGGGTTAACTGAAAAAGGAAAGTTTTCATATTCGAGTATTCTGTTGGCTTTTTAAAAACAGCTTTATTGAAATATAATTTACATACCATGCAATTCAGTCATTATTATAGTATACAACTCAAATTTTTTTTAAATGCATCCACAGGATTGTAAAACCATCACCAAAAATCTATATATTTCATCACCTTAAAAAGAAACCTCGTATCCATTAGGTGTTCTTCTCCATTTATTTCTGATTCCCTCAGCCCTAAGCAACTACCAATCAAGTTTCTGACTTTGTACATTTGCCATTTCATAAAAATGGAATCATACAACACGTGGTCTTCTCAGTCTTCTTTCACTTGGCATAATGTTTTCTAGGTTCATCCATGTTTCAGCTGTGTCAGTACTTCATTGCCTTTAATTGCTGATATTCCATTGTATGCATATATCATTTTATTTTTCCATTCATCAGTGGGTGGACATGTAGAACATGTTTTTGTGTAGATGTTTGTCTTCATTTCCCATGGATATATACCTCAGATAAGAACTACTGGATCACATCTAACTATAAGTCAAACTTGTTGAACAAATGCCAAACTGTACATTCCCTTTGGTAATACTGTAAGAGACTTCCTGTTTCTCCACATCCTGCCAACACATTACTGTCGATCTTTTTGATTGATGTCATCAAAGTGGGGGCAAATTAGTATCCCATTGTGGGCCCCCTGATTTTCCAGCTATAGCTCTATATTTTGTTTTATTGTCTTAGATATTAAAAAAATTCATCTTTAACTTACTTTCTGCGGGTTAATATAACACTAGGCATTAAATATAGTCAATTTGGACCTCCCTGATAGTGCAAGGGGCTAAATGTCAGCACTATGAAGCTACTGCTAGCCACTGCAGCATGAGTTCGATGCCTGGCCAGGGAGCTAACCCACATGGCCCAACAGACCTCTCCTGTCTCACCTGCTTGCTGCTCCCCTCAGCAGTGTACTTCAGTAGATTCACCTGTTCTGCTCCCCACTCTGTCTCCGATGAATCTTCTCATCCCTCAAGCCTCTGGCCTACACCCCAGTTCATGTATATATAAATAAAAATAAATCTTAAAAAAATAAATAAGTATAGCCATCTCTTAACAGTAAGTCATATTTATCTCAATCCTTCATGCTATTGGTATAAATCTACAGTATAGTGCTATAATTTTTGCTTTAAACACAAATATGTTTTTAAAGAAACTGAGAAAGGAAAATAAATAATAGTCTTATAGTTGCCTGTATTTTTACCATTTCTATTACCCTTGATTCATTTCTGAAAATATGAGTTTCCAGTAAGTATTATTTGCTTTCAACATGAAGGACTTCTTTTAACATTTCTTAGAGTACACTGTTTGCTGGAAAGCAGCTGTAATTTTGTATTGCTGCTCCTTTTTTTATAAGGTGCTGGTTTTTTCCTGGTTGCAGTCAAGATTTACTCAGTTTGACTAAAATGTACCAAATACAGTTTTCTCTGCATTTATTCTTCTTAAAGTTTGCTGCACTCTTGTATATGTAAGTTGATAGATATATATGTGTATATATAACAGTATATATTTAAGTAACTCTACATGTAGATTAAAAAACAATTTGGGGCCTCCCTGGTGTTGCAAGGGGTTAAGTCTCAGCACTATGACGCTATCCCCAGCCAGGGATCTTCCCACATGGCACAGCAGACCTCTCCTGCCTCGCCTGCTGCTCCCCTCAGCAATGTACTTCAGTCAATTTGCCTGCTCTGCTCCCCACTCTGTCTCTGGTGAATCCTCTCAGCCGCCCCCCTCACCCCTCTGGCCTACACCCCAGCTCTTGTAGCATAAACAGGTAAATCTTTAAAAAAAACAAAAACCAACAATTTGAAGGTGACACAGGAAGGGAACCAAAAGAAAAAAACTTAATTAGAAAGAAAGTGCCTTTGAGGTCACTACCCAATATGTGCCTAGTTCCATATGCAAAGTTATTGGGTAACAAGGTTTTTGACCCATGGCTGGTCAAAAAGCTAGGAACTTAGGGGGAAAATCTTGGAAGGAGAAAGTTGCAAAAAGATTAGTCCCAAAACCTACATTTAAAATCTGTTCAACTCCTGGGCCTCCCTGGTGGCCGGGGATTAAGTCTCAGTGCTATTACTATCACTGCTAGAGCCTGAGTTCCATCCCTGGGCAAGGAGCTAATCCATGTATGGATACTGCACAGCAGACCACTCCTGCCTCGCCCGCTGCTCCCCTCAGCAGTGTATTCTAGTCATCTGCCTGCTCTGCTCTCCACTCGGTCTCTGGTGAATCCTCTCACCCCCTGCACCTCTGGTCTACACCCCAGTTCTTCTACACAAAAATAAAAAAATACAATAAAATCTGTTCAATTCCTATGTATGAGGCACAAAGGAATGCAATGTAAACAGTTTACCCAGAAACTAAAAGAACTAAGAAAAGATTTCAGCAGTTGCTAAGGGAAGGAAAAATAGAGTTGAGAACGGATTCCAATCAAATTAACTGCCTGCTAGAAGAAAGGTCAATCTTCAGAGGAAAATAATGTATACAGTCTCTAAAAAAAAAAAAAAAAAAAATCACTAGGTATGCAAAGAAACAGGAAGATGTGCTTATACTCCAGGATAAAAGTAAACAATAACAATGTATCTCCAGATCGATCCAGGTATTCAAATTATAAGTCAGGTACTTTAAAGCAGCCATTATAAATATGCTCAAGGACTAAAAAGGAAAATAAGTAATAGTTGAACAGATGAAATGTCTCCGCAGAGAAAAACTTGTTTTGTTTTGTCTTTTAAAGATTTATTTATTTACACACACAAGCTGGAGTACAGGCCAGAGGTGTGGGGTGGTGAGAAGATTCACCAGAGACAGAATAGAGAGCAGAACAGGCAGATTCACAGAAATACACAGCTGAGGGGAGCAGCGGGCAAGGCAGAAGAGGTCTGCTGCGCCATGTGGGAATCTCCCCGGTGGGGTGTTGAACTTGCATGGCTGCTGCCAACAGCTCCACAGCACAGAGCTTAACCGTTGTGTCACCAGGGAGGCCCAAGAGAAAAACTTGTTTTTTAGTGAAAATTATAAAACAGAAAAAGGTATAAGACTGAAATGAAAAAAAATTCCCTTTCATGTCTGGATTTTAGTTAATCTTCATTTCTTATATCTAAAGATTTTCTTCTCTTGCTTTCAATCTCAGTCTCGTGTGTGTGTGTGAGAGAGATTAAACTGGGAAAGGAAGTTTATTTTTTATGAAGTCTTTCTATGTATTTGAGGAAGAAAGCAAAAGGAATCTTCTCACAACAGGTAAATCCATCTTACGCTATTTTCCTTAGACTTCAGGATAAAGTAGTAACTCTAACTCATTTAATTCAAGGGCTTCATGATATTATCTACTCCCTTGGTTTCATAATTCATATTCTCCCAGGTACAATCTTTGCAAGAATTAAAAAAAGAACTCTTTGTAATGTCCTGTTCATGACATGCCTATTCAGATGCTGTTTTATGTGTGTATGTGTGTGTGTGTGTGTGTGTGTGTGTGTGTGTGTGTGTTTGTGTGTGTAAATAATCTCAAGGGGCTCATCCCCTAACACACAAGTTTTTATCTGGTCAACTGCTACCTACCTTAAAAATCTCAAACGAAGCATGACCTCTGAGAAGCCTTTTCTGTCATTCCTTTACTCCCCCTAACCCAGACTAAGATGGTCTCTTCTTTACAATTTAAATTATAACACTCTATACACACTCAGACAAAACATCACCTCAATTGTTTACTTTCATCACTGGACTCTAGGAAAGAAATATATCTTACATGACTTATTGTTTCCAGTACTTTGCTCTTTGTCACATAATAGGTAATTTATCGAGCAGATTGAGAGCCATATCATTTTTCACATTAAAAAATTAGTAGTAAATTGTGTGTATTGTGTCATGGCATAAAATGTATTTCTTACTATAGGTTGTGGTTGAAAAGTTCGAAAGTCATTGCTCTAGAGAATCTACTAGTGATGAAAGGACATAGTCATTAGATATAAACTGCCACACAGACAAGAAATCTTCAGTGTTATAGTTCCAAAATGCAAACCTAATATTATTTCAATTGTTAAATGGAATCTTCACAAATGAACAGAAAGCAGTAAAAAATTTATTCCAATTCTATTTCTAGAAGGCAAAATAATGGGGTAGTTTTGAAATATGTATGGAATATAACAATTTTTCATAAAATAAAAAAGTTTAAAAAATAATTTTATTTAGTTCAAAATAAAAAAGAATGAGGAAGTCATTATAAATACTGGCAAGATATTGATAGTATATACATATATCAGAAGTTTTCAAGATACATAAACACATGCCTAAGTCATACAGTTCATATTCATTTCCAGAGTCAGCATATACTGTGAAAGGTTTATCACCTTCCTCTTTTCATTTCAATTTGGCTCACTTCCATCCTCACAACATCTTGAAACATAGTGTGAAAACAAATGAACATGAGCTATCTCTAAAAGCATTCAGAATCAAATAGCTCAGCATTCCTTTTCTATTCACTAAACCATGCACTGCACCACAAAATTAAACAGACATCTCTGAGGATACAGATTTGCCAAGAGTGTTCTTGGCAAAAATAAAATCTGGCCCTTCTCCAGACTTTTATACATGGACAACAGTGGCTGTTCTACAGATGGAGATTGATTGCTGACTGGCCAGTCTGTGGCTACTTAATAGTGTCAAGATAAAGAATATTAGACACAGATCATTTTCATGCCCAAAGACTTCTGACAAACTTTCTCTCCCTAACTACTCACATTCCACAATAATGAAAGTTAGTTATTAAAGAGACATTATAATTCCAGGCTCCTTTCCTTATTTTACAAACAAGCAAACTGAATGGCCAGGAGGTAGGTCATCTGCCCAAAATCACACACCTGATTCGTAACAATACAAAACAAAGGTCTCAAGACCTTTCAAAGTTCCTATTGAGCTGCACTGCCTTTCTAAATTTATATGACCATGTTATTTGTATCTTATTCTTTCTATTGAAGTCATTTCAAAAACATGAAAGTCAAAGGCTCATTTCTAATCTGCATTTTACAAGAAATGGCAATGTGCTTCTATTTTGTGACCCCGTGCCTAAGAGTTTTTAAAGGACTGTCTATTTAAAGTCCTAGAGTCACTATAGTAAAATGAATTTAGAACTGGATTAAATGTTATTAAAACACAAATAAGAAATTCTGCATCTTTAAACTTTGGAAGTCTTTAAGATTATGGTCCAGTAATTTGAAAGGCAGGAGTGCACTGGAATCAGATTTCTAAGACAAGGAATTAAATCTCAGCTCTGCTACTGACTAGCTGTCACTACGACTTGAGTCTTTTTCATCCTTATCCATATAATAAGCAGACTGTATCAGGATCACTAAAATTAATTCCATCATTTGAAATACAATTTCCAGTAACTTGAAAATAAGATCTTTATCTTATCCTTATTATCACAAGACATATTCAAATAATAGAGCAAGGAAATAAATACGTGTTCCTTCATTACCTAAGCAAGTTAAAACACAAAAATTACCAGCTCTTTTGTAAAAAAGAAGTCATAAATTTGGCTCTTCCTAGAACACTATTTTCAGAAAAGACATAGTACACAATTGAAGTTATGATGATTCAGAACACATCTTTTTCTATTCATTTAATCAAGTATGTAGTTTTGAAAACCCAAGTCTAGTTTTTCTGAAGGGGGAAAGTAGGAGCACATAAAAGAAGCTCTGAGTAACTTTCAGTCCAGTTTTGCCAGGACCACCTTAGTAAGTGCCATACATTCTTATACCAAGAACCTTTATTGATCTACTGAGTGTTGTCATATATGGACTTGGATAATTTAACTTTGAGTCTTTTAACTAATAGACCATTTAGATATATATTTTTTAAAAACTACCATTAGTAGAAATAACTTTCACCTTTACTTTTCTGCTATGAGACAACTGTTAGCTCACACAGACTAGAACTGCTCATTACATGCAATTCACTGTTAGCTACTCCAGGGAAAATCAAAAAGGATAAACACAGTTTTAGTAGCCTCCAGGTGCCAGGAGCTTACTATTAGTTGGTAACATACAAACTTAACAACTTCTGATTTAGACATTTAAAATTAAATTCTTGCCTGTTTTTATGTTCACCTTAATTGCATTTAGGTCTTATATCTGTTTGCTACAGACATCAAAGTTCATTAGTAAGGTGCTAGAAAAAGGGATCAGAGATAATCAAATCGATGACTATGAGAAAAAGACAATAGGAAAACGCAAGAATGCCAAATTCTATGGGCCAAGCTCCAGTTTACTCGTCAGACCTAAAATATTTTGTTTTGATTAAACACTGAAACTTTATATCCTTTGAGAGAATAAATCATATTTTGGGACTGTATGAACTGCTAGCCCAACTTGCATAGAGCAGTCTTGTAGAGATACCATAAAATTACTGGATTATTAGTTTTATCAAATTATTTACAAAACTGATCTGAATTTCAGTTTTTTCCTCTGTTAAACTGGGACAATAATATCATCTTTAAAAACTGTAATTCTAGCTATCATAAGGATCAAAATAAAATAATGTAAATGAAAGCTGTTCGACAGATGCAAGGCAATATTATTATTGATTTTAATATTTAAACATTTCATTAAAAGTTCAAATCTCTTTGTCCAATCATTTTAATTTCCTCTCAGCATATTAACTGGTAACTAATCCATCATGAATAATTTGCAAGTATTCATAGTTACTACATGTTATACCACTATGTAGTTCTAGCAGATAGGACTTGCAGCTTATGGGAATCTCAATGGAAATCCCCACCAGCTTTACTGTGCCAGAGACTAAATGGCAAATCAGGAAAGGAAGAGGTCTTAAAAATGCTCTTTCTGTATCCTTTCAGGCTAGGATTGGAACTCTTTCTAATAGTGAGTGATCCAACTATTACCAAAGTATTCCCTTATGCTGCTTTTCCCGAAATCTCGGCAAAGGTCACACGAATATCCCCATTATGGGGAAAAAGTATCTTTACCTCTAACTAAGTCATATGTAAAAATTAGTTTCTGATGGACTATCATTCTAAATGTCAAAGATAGGACCACAAAGCTTCAGAGGAAAACATAAACTCATGACCTTAGAATATTTTATAGAATATTTTAAGTATTTATGTCCTCTTCAACAGGACACAAAAAGAATAAAATGATAGGGCCTCCCTGGTGGCGCAGCGGTTAAGCTCTGTGCTGTGGAGCTGTCGGCAGCAGCAATGTGAGTTCGACGTCCAGCCAGGGAGAATCCCACATGGTGCGGCAGACCTCTCCTGCCTCACCTGCTGTTCCCCTCAGCAGTGTATTTCTGATCTGCCTGTTCTACTCCCCACTCTGTCTCTGGTGAACCCTCTCGCCACCCCACACCTCTGGCCTGTACCCCAGCTTGTATGTATAAGTAAATAAATCTTAAAAAAAAAACCCAAAAAAAACAAAGAATAAAATGGTAAATCTGATTTACTTATAGATATAATTTACAAAAATATAAATGATTTATTCCTAATTGATAAAATAGGAATTTCTGTTCATCAAAAGACAACATTAATAAAGCAAAATGACAGTCCACAAAAGTGAAAGATATTAAAACTGAAAATATAACTTAGGTAGAATTCCTATGAATCAATAAGAAAAATGTAGGACACCTGACATAACAAAAGACCTTTAATTTGTGTGACTTCACTAAAGAAGCTATCCAAACGGCAAATAAACCTGAAAAGATGTTCAATTTCATCAGTCATCAGGGAAATGCAAATTAAAACCAGAATGTGGGATCACTGGACACACATCCAAACCTGTAGGCTGATGTACAATACTAAATATTGGTAAGGATATGGAACAATTAAAACTCTCACACACTACTACCAATACTAACTGGTACTACCTTTTGGAAAACTTATTATAATTTTTTAAAGAAACTGAGCATAGGCAAACCTTTGACCCAGCAATTTCAATCTAACAGAAATGCTTACATACTCATCCAAAGATAGGTACTAGACTGTCCATAGTTTCAATATCTGTGAGAGCTAAAAACTGGAAGTAACCCAAACACCCATTAATCATGGAATGGATTAAAAAAAATTGGGCATGAAACATAATACTATACAGTAATAAAGATGAAAATATATAACTGTATGAGACAATATGGATGAATCTCACAAATACAACGCTCAGCAAAAACTGTGAAATACAAAAGATGTAAGTCCATTTATATAAAAAACAAAACAGACCAAAAAAAAAATCTATTCCATGAGTTATCAGGATGATGGTTACCATTACAGGACAGTGAGGACAGGTAGAGAATATGAAGGGGACTTCTAGAATGCTGATGATATTCTATCTCCTGATCCCATACATAATTTTCTGTATGCATGTTATACTTCATGAGTACTTGTTCTTGCTACTTCATGTTAAGATTCTGGCCTTTCATTAAAAAAAAAAAAATCAGTCCTCTGGCAGAAAAAAACAAAATATGCTATGAAGGCTAATAATGAAACTGATTTTTTAAAAAAGATTTTATTTATTATTTTTTGCATAGAAGAACAGGGGTGTAGGCCAGAGGCGTGGAGAGTGGAAGGATTCACCAGAGACAGAGCGGGCAGCAGAACAGCAGAACTACTGAAATACATTGCTGAGGGGAGCAGCGGGTGAGACAGGACAGGTCTGCTGCGCCATGAGGGTCAGCTCCCCGCCCAGGAACCAACTCAGACCACCTCAGAGGGCCACTGAGATGGTAGTGCTGAGACTTAACCCCCTAGGCCACCAGAGAGGCCCTGAAACTGATTTTAAACTAACTGAAGATTAATTTTTACCCAACTTAGAGTCTCAAAAAATTAGAGACCTAATTAACAGTCTAATTTCTAGTCTAGGGAAGAAATTTGCCCTTTTGATTTAGGGAAATTAAAAAGGCATTAAAAATAATTTCTTAAAAAAAACCCACAAAAGCAATCAAACTAACAAAACAACAAATCTTACACTCTGAAAATAGAATAATGGTGGTTACCAGAGGGAATCTCCCTTCCTCTCTGTTGTTGCTGGTGGTGTGATACATATACCTGAGGTTGGCAACTGGATACCTGAATCCTACAGTGTTGTAAACTTTTGTAACCTCAAGAAAAAGAAAATTTTATGGGGGGGAAAGAATTCTTTTCCTTCCCTTTCCTGTATCATTGTCTTTATTATGAGTTCTATACAGAACAAAATATATTATTTCATCTAATCCTCAAAACTCCATGAAATAATCATTTTATTATATTTATGTTTTTACAGTTAGTTGAGCATGTTGCCTAAAGTACAAACACAGCAGACACAGGGTCTGAATCTCGGTATATCCAACTCCCAAGCCAATGCTCTTAACTACCACTTCTGCCACCTCATTGTCACATGAGGACTTCATGGCATGGGGTAGTTCCTACCTTTCCTTCTGCCTAATCACTTTAAAAGGCTACATATGAACAGGACATTTTTCTACCCATCTCTTTTGTAAAAACCCACTGAGGTTCTGGATTGTTAAGGAGTGAAAACTGGGCATTAACAAGTCATGATGGAAAGCTCATGCCACAAACAGACCTACATTAAAAATGTTTGATAGCTTTTAACAACTGGCTAATGGGAAACTAAGTAGAGGTCTCAGCAGATTGGTTTCAAATGAGACAACAATTCAAAATGACTGTTTTTACTTAGCTATAATGGAAGAAGGGAGAGCCTAAACAATTCTGTCAACAGTGATGACAACTGAAAAGTTTGATTATGCACACGTATCTATATTTCTTTATATCTTACTCTAGAAAATATTATTATGTATTTTCACAAGCTATGCCAACAACTATTAGTTGTTTAATATGGATGCTCGTAAAGCTTTAATAAAGTTTAGGTAGGCAGAAAAAAATCTGATTGACTGAACTACTGATCAGTTTCCTATTTTCAATCAAATACTTCTCTATTCAGAAAGTATTATACAAGATACTTTCCAAAGTTGCAGATATGGTATTCAAAAGAAAATAAGCAAATTCACTTATTCTACTCTGGAAAATCCTATACTTAAAAAGTAAACGTCAATTTGTGTAAAAGGTCCATTTCAGAAATAAAAATCACACTTGACTTGAGGGTGTTTCTATCATTCTACATTTATAAAGAATTTCAAAAGTTAATTTGAATCACTTAACATTTAAGTCATTTAATACTTAAGTGCAGTTATTTAGAGGGAAAACACACTTGCCAATATTACAGAACTATACATTAAGTGAGAATGTTAGTGTGTTAATACAAAGTCATAAATTTATAAACTAGGGATGTGCCCACTTCCACCTCTCACAACACCTACAGGTAAAACAGGCTTCTGGTGGTGCCATAATCCTCACCATTTCCCTGTCGAGGTAGTCTTTTTTTTTTTGTTTTAAAGATTTATTTATTTATACATACAAGCTGGGGTACAGGCCAGAGGCGTGGGGCGGCAAGAGCGTTCACCAGAGACAGAGTGCGGAGCAGAACAGGCAGATCAGAAATACACTGCTGAGGGGAGCAGCGGGCCAGGCAGGAGAGGTCTGCCGCACCATGTGGAATTCTCCCCGGCTGGGCATCGAACTCGCATCGTGCTCTGCCGACAGCTCCACAGCGCAGCGCTCAACCGCTGCGCCCCGTCGAGGTAGTCTTATGTTTAAATCAAAGCTATACTTACCCACTTAGATGAGGGACATCCCCTTCATCTAATGGACATATATCTACTACTTGTCTCTTGCAAGCATTTACAGAAAAGGGGAAAAATTCACACATATCTCTCTTTAATAAATACAGGTTGTATCTATTTATATCTCCACTGTATTATTTCATCTAGGTCCTTTCCAGAAGTAAAAATGTAGACTGCTTACTTATACAAAAGTATTAGAAGAATACTTCTCATATTAGCTAATATGAATATGCTCCTATTTACTTACCAAAATTGAAAAAAATTACAAATTGCCTGTTAACTTTGTTAAATGTTAAGGCATTTTTTATCATCATACACAATGAAATTTTCCATATTAAATATGACAACACTTAAAAATAACTGGTATGCAAATTTTTAGAAATTCTTATGTAATGTTTATGCCAATAGTTCTCAATTTTTAAAAGTATGTTAATTTCTCTAATGTAATCCTAAACATATACCAAGATAGAATAATTAATTTGAAGGGAAAAACAGGACATTTCACTAATCTGACTTGAAGAAGTTCTGAAAATAGGCAAGAGTCCCACACAGTAAGTCATAATATATTTTTGAAAGTCATTCAAAAATTTGTAATTTTTTATATCAGATCATCTTATGAGGAAGCTAAAGCATCCTCCTTTTAATATTTAAATTATTATTATGAGGGAGAGAAGGAAAAAAAAAACAACTTGTTAATTAGGGAAGTGAAATAAAACTGTCCTATCAATTATCAACTTCATCTTACCAGTAAATGAAAGAGTAACACTAAGAAAGACAAAGGAGCTTGATATAAGTCAAACCAAATGCTTGAAATCTCATGGTAAAGCACAATATTCATCTTAAAACCATCTAACAGTAGAAGTTTCTCTACTTTTCTTAAATTCAAAATCACTTCAATAAAAATACTTGGTACCTAAGACATTTATAACCTATCATTTTGTATGATTAGTTTCTGTCACCCATGGGTAGTGAAGCCCACATACCATAATTACTTTTACATTTACTTAATAGATCTAGCTATGGGCCATTTTTATATTAATTTGATTTAATGGGATCTATTTTAAGGTAATTAATCCTCAGAGATACAAATTCCTTAATAGAGCAGTATTTTTAAATATTAACCAAAACATCCATAAATCATGTTAAGCAATGCATTAGCAAGACCAAAATATCTCCTTTTCTGCTTCCATTTGTAGCTTTCAAAGCTTAACTCTCTGCTTCCAGAGCGTTCCCCTTCTATTCCATGATACCCCTTTCCTTCACATTCTACTCCTCTATCAACCAGATGATGACCAGGTATTATTTGCAAATATTGTATTACTGAAATTCATTTATACTATAACTAATTCCACAAATACTTGTATATTAAATCAGCTAATGGTGAAAAGGAAGGCATAATCCACTACTTAAGACTGGAACACCATCAAGCATTAGAAATATTTTCATTTGGAGGAGGGGATTAGAAACAGGAAGTCTGAAATCAAGTACCTACAGGTAAACCTGATGTAGTCCTCTGAGGGTGATTGCTGGGGGGTGGAGGTGACTACCCTTTGATGCTGTTCCTAACACAGACTGCTAAAACACCACCCTCAACGCCACACTTTCCTTTTTTCCCCCTCTTTACTATATTTTTAAAGAATTATTTTTATTTATGCATATAAGAACTGGGTTGCAGGGCCTCCCTGGTGGCGCAACAGGTTAAGCACAACACTATGAAGTTATCCAGAGCCACTGAAGCATGAGTTTGATACCTAACCAGGGAGATTCCCACATGGTGCAGCAGACCTCTCCTGCCTTGCCCACTGCTCGCCTGCCCACTGCTCCCCTCAGCAATGTACTTCAGTCGATCTGCCTGTCGTGCTCCCCACTCTGTCTCTGGTGAGTCCTCTCACCACCCCACACCTCTGGTCTACACCCCGCCTTGTATGCATAAATAAATAAATCTTAAAAAAAAAAAAAACTGGAGTGCAGGCCACAGGTATGGGAGGCAGGCGGTGATAGGATTCACCAGAGACAGAGTTGGAATCAGAACAGACGGATTTACTGAAATATACTGCTAAGGGGAGCAGCTGACCAGTCAGGAGATGTCTGCTGCACCATGTGGGTCAGCTCCCTGGGTGGGGGTCAAACTCATGCTGCAGGGGCTGGCAATAGCTTGAAAGCACTGAGACTTTAACCCTTGCAACACCAGGGAGGCCCAGCTTAAATAAGTTTTTAATCATAACTGGCAAAAGAGAAACTGCTAACATATTACAAATATTGACATTTTAAAATTAAAGCTGATGTTACACTTTAGATGTAGCAAATGGAATTTAAACTGGAGCAATTTGTTAGTCACCAATATCCATTTCAAAAAAAAAAAAAGGAGCAATTTGGTTCAGAATGGTCAGAAACTTTTTATTTTTCGTTTTTCCTCACAAATTATTTCCTTAACCATCTCATTTGAAATACTTAACGGAGTCATAAGAAAGTGCCAAGAAAATTAAGGGCAGTCGTGTGCACTCTTCACCCAACATTCCCCAACACTAACATTTTGCATAATTAACAACAGTGCAACATCTAAAGCAGGAAACTGACATTCATATAATCCAGAGCTCACTCATATTTCACTAGAAGACAATCTGTGTGTGTGTCCCTGTTCAATTTTATTACATGTAACTTCATGTAACCACCACCACAAACAAGAATCTTAACTGTGCCATCAACACAAGCACGACTCCTTTATAGCTACTGTCTCCCTCCTATTCCCTGTCCCTGGCCACAATTAATCTGCTCTAAAATTCCTGTAATTATGTCTTTTCACGAATGTTATACAAATGGAATTATGCAGTATGCTTTGAGATTGGCTTTTTACACAGTCATTTCTTTGAGATTCAGCCAAGTAGTTTCATGTATCAACAGCTAATTCTTTTTTACTGCTGAGTAGTAATCTACAGTTTGAACATAACACAGTTTAACCATTCATCCACTGAAGGCTATCTGGGTTACTTCCAATTCTGGGCAATTACATACAAAGTGGTTATAAACAACTGTGCCCAGGTTTGTGTGAACATAAGAATATTAGTCATCTTGAGTTGCCATAATGAAATACCAAAGATTGGGTGACTAAAACAAGAGTAATTTATTTTCTCACACTTCTGGAGGCTGAAGTCCAAGAGCAGGGTACCAGCATGGTCAGGTTCTAGCAAGAGATCTCTTTCTGGCTGGCAAATAGACTGCTCACTGCGCCCTCACATAGCAGAAAGAGAGTGAGTGAGAGAGTAAGCTCTCCGCTATCTCTTCTTCTAAAAGCATTAATCCCACATTGAGGGCCCAGCCTTATGACCACATCTAAATTTAATTCTCTCCAAAGGCCTCATCTCCAAATACCGCCATTTTAGGGGTTAGGGCTTCAACACATGAAACTGGAGAAGGTGGGTGAGGAGGTGGGTAGCAATTCAATCAGTGTAATAAGTTTTCATTTTTTCTGCAAGAACTACCCAAGAATTTAATAACTGGGTCATATGGTAGTTGTATCCTTAGTTTTTAAAGAAATTGACAAAATGTTTTCTAGAATGAATATCATTTCACATTGCTACTATCTATACAGATGATACAGTTTCTCCGCATCATCGCCAGCATTTGGGGTTGTCATTATTTTTTATTTTAGCCATTCTGATATATCTTCTTGTGGCTTTAATTTGCATTTCCTAATGGTTAGTGAGGTTGGACATCTGTCTATTCATGTGCTTATTTGCCATCTATAACATCCTCTTTAGTGAAATACCTGTCTTTTTCTCATGTTCTAATTGGATTATTTCTCTTTTACAACTGAATTTTGAGAGTACTTTATATATTCTAGATACTACTCCTTTGTCAGATACATGGCTTACAAATATTTTTCTCCTAGTCTGTAGATTGTCTTTTCACACTTTTAACAAGGCCTTTTGTAGAGTCAAATATTTTAACTTTGATGAGATCAAATTTATCAAGTTTTCTTTCTATGTATCATGTTTTGGTAGCAAGTCTAAAAACTTTCCTTCTATTCCCAAGCCCCAAAGACTTTTTCCTTTTTTTCTTCTGGAAATTTCATAGTTTTGTGTTTTTCATTTATGTGCATGATCCATTGACTTAATTTTTGTATGAAGTTTAGGCCAAGGTTCATTTTTTCTTTTGCCTTCGCACATCCAATTGTTTTGATGCCATTTATTTAAAAGGCTATCCCTCCTTCATTTGAACTACTTTTATATCCTCTGTCAAAAATTAATTAGCTATACTTATGTAGCTCTATTTCTGGGTTTCCTATTCTAGTCTATTGATCTATGTTTCTATCCCTACACCAGTAACACACTATCTTGATTAATGGAATATAGAGTAAGCCTTAACATCAGGAAAGGTGATTCCTTCCCACACAAATTATTTTTAACATAACACATTTTATGTTTTAAAGTACTTTTATTAACTATTGTTTCCTCAAGAAAAATCTATAAATTAAAATAAGTTTCTCTTTATTTTCTGCAATAAAAGACTCCAGATGTTAAAATAATTTCTTCTGGTTTGAGTTTTTCATTATAATTACTGCCCAAGTAATATAAATATAAATGTATAAGTTTTTATTAAAAATCTTAAACAGAAAAATAAAATTTTATTAAAATAGATGGGATTTCTCTTCAATTAATTCACATTTCCATGCAGTAGTTATTATGTATTGCCAGGATGAAATAGGGCTCAAACATCAATTCTATGCCTACTTTTTGTTTTATAACCCTAAGTGGTGAGAAACCTTTTCATAAAAACGGTCATGTGAAAATGAGAATGGAAGTCTTGTTAAAGCAATTATTTCTCAATTCTTTGAAATCTTTTTTGTTATGTAACAAAAAGCACAGTAACTTACCATCAAAAATATACTTAAGGATTTATTAGTTAATTAGTAGATAACTCAAACAGGTCTTATTTCAGTTTTGTGAGAACAAGAAAACTGGAAATCATATGAATTGCAACAGGAATTGTTCTTTTGTCATTCCTGAGATAGTATTAATTGGTCATTCACTATCTTTATGGGACACTAATATTTCCAATTTCCCTTTGTTTTGAGGAAAGGGTAAATTATAAGGTGCAAGATGGATGAGCAATATAGTTGCCTTTCAGCTGTAACAGCAGGCAAAGGGCAACTGTGAAGAGAAAGCAGACCCTACACCTCCATCACCAACCCATTCTCAGGCAGAACAATGTCAGCAAAGGACATGGAGGATGTAAGGATATACAAATTGATTCCCTTCAATTATTCATGTCTGATACTCTTTGAAGTGTACCCAATTTAAAGATAAAAACCAATGTGCACCTGCAGCCTAGAGCATAAGCATCCACACAGCAGCTATGTGGAATGAGCAGTAAATGCTTTTTGACGAGGAAAAGTGTAATAGCAAATGACAAGAAACCAAAATAGCAACACAATATATCAAAGGAAGAGCTCCACTTGAAAGCTAAGAATCAGTCTGAAACAAATTAAGTTGTTGCTTAAAGCATAATAATTAAGGCCTTTAAATTCACCAAGCCATTCTGCTATCACAGACTAAAAAGGCTTGTTTATCCTTCCTCTGTCCTAGGGGAATAAATTATCTCCTGAGTATTTCTGTATCACCAAAGTGCTATTTAAAAGCTGATGAAATGTTTAAGCAATTCATTAAATTAATATAAAAATCTTTTATAGGACAGAGAAATGATCAAAACCAAAGGGTGGGTAGCACTGAGTAAAGTGAAAAGGATAAACTCTAGGATGGTAATGCCAAGTACCACTTTGTGCCTGACTAGCTCCTGAGTGTCAGTCAGACTCGAGTAACCATCACTTGCATAGCAAGATCCTCCAACAAGCCAGCAAACACAAACGTCCCGACGCTTATTATCATACCGCCTGTTAACTATTTGCACTGTGCATATAGCTGGCCAGCATTTGTGTTACTTGGCTATTTTTAACAACTTATTATCTGTACATCAGTACTCCTCTCAAAAACCAACAATCAAATTCTATGAAAGCAGAGATATATCACAGTCACTGCAACAAGGTCAACGCTTACCTGACAGAAATCAGGAACAAATTTAATGATAATTTTTAGATGCTTAATATTTAATTGAGCAGTTGTTTTTCTTTACTAAAATAACTGTTGCTATTATACAAGATTCTTGGGGGGGGAAAAAGTGCCAGTATATCTTTAACCCTCTGAATTTATTCTAATTCTCTTGCCTTATTTTATTGAAATAATTTATTAATTATGCACTGCTTAAACAGACACTAGCAGCCATGGAGATAAATAAGGTAGGTAACTATTCAGTAGGAGGTCTCTTTTCCTCCCTGGTGCCTGAAGATCCATCACCACCATGAATGACACAGTAAGGTCCAGACCAGGAAGTTCATGGCCAACCAACTGCTTCAGCGGAAACAAATGGTCACAGATGCCCTTCACCTTGGGATGGCAACAAGCCCTAAGGCAGAAATGTGGGGAAAACTAGCTAAAATGTACAAAACCAGCAATGATGTCGTCTCCGTATTTGGATCCAGAACCCATTTTGGAGGTGGCAAGACAATAGGCTTTGGCCTGGCTTACGACTCCTTGGATGATGCAAAGAAAAATGACCCCCAACACAAACTTGCAACACATGGCTTGTGTGAGAAGAGACTCAAAAATAACAACTAGAGGAAGGCAAAAACAGAATGGAGCAGTAGGGGGGCTGCCAACGCCAGTGTGGGTGCTGGCAAAAAGGAGGAGAAAAGAATTTGCAGTGACTTTATCTGTATCTGTGCTGAGTGTGCAGATTTTTCAAGAGGATTAATAAAAACTTTTATGTGCCTAGCTGTTTGAAATATGTTTGAAGTTTACAGGGAGCATTATACCATTAGTCTTCTGTTATAGCAGATTTAGACTGCTGCCCAAGTTGACACGTTCCATTAAACATTCAATAAAAACTTGGTGTAAAGAAAAATTAAAATAAATAAAGATAAGACTTACATTAGGACTTTTAGTTCAAGATGGTGAGTTGAGGATATATATTTATTGCTTACAGTCTGCAAAATTACACTCAAATAAGGGAGAAAGGAGGAACAAAAATATCTATAAAAGGGAAGTGGATAAAAGATTCAACAAATTTCTAGAATTCAAAAAGCAGGTGGAGTGGTGGTGACGGATGAGACAGGCAGAGAAAACCACAGGCCAGAATACTCCACAAGGCAACCTAAAGGAGCTGGAAGTCAAACTGCTTGCTGGAACGCTAGAAGGACTGGAGAGCCAATCTGCCGTGGAACACCTGATGGCTCCAGGCTCTGGGCCAGCAGGTACAGGGCAGGGCTGAAGTGGGAAGTGAGGCTGAAGACAGCAGGAATAATTGAAGGTCTGTACCCAGAGCTGCACTGGTTGGCATCCCATCTCCTTCCCCTGCCCCACGGAGATCAAAAGCCGTAACATTAACTTGCAGTTGAAAACCCAGATAGCTGAGAGAACAACCAACCTGGGAAATGCCCTGGCTTCTAATACAGGTACAGTCCACCCAAAGCAAAACATGCCACTGCCTCAAGGGCCACCAGGCTCCCTCTACAGCCAACCCACCCCACCACAGTCAGTCACTCAGGTGATAGGTCTAGGCGAAAAACAGACCAACTTTTAAAACAGCTGAGGAAATTCACACCTATTACTCAGTCCTTATTTCTAAAATGTCAACAACCAAGGACCACTGCTGAAAAACAAACAGCAGCCTGAAAAAGAATAGCTAAGAAAAACAGAGAAAAATGAACCCTGAGGGGAACACATATAACTAAGGGACATAAGAAAACATATAACCAAAAAAGACACCTACTATAATAAAAAAATTTAAGAGCACATTGAATCCTTATATGACAGAAATAGAAATCCATGAAAAAAAACAAAGAACTTGGAAGAATGCTCAAATTTAAATTTTTTTTTAAAGATTTATTTATTCATACAAGCTGGGGTATAGGCCAGAGGTGCGGGGGGTGAGAGGATTCACCGGAGACAGAGTGGGGAGCAGAACAGGCAGATTCACTGAAATACACTGCTGAGGGGAGCAGCAGAGGGTGAGGCAGGAGAGGTCTGCTGCACCATGTGGGAAGCTCCGTGGTCAGGGATAGAACTCATGCTGCAATGGCTGCAGATAGCTTCATAATGCTGTGACTTAACCCGTAGTGCCACCAGGGAGGCCCTAAATTCAAAATTCTTATAATGAGTGATTAGAAAGGGGAAAAGAATCAATAAATGATCTAGAAAACATAACTGAGAAACTCAGAATGAGAACACATGACTAAAAAGATGGGAATAATAAATTGTAAGAAATATAAAGAGCCAATCCAAGGGGTATGCAATAGCTGAGAAAAGCATTTGGTCATAAAGGTAAGTGGAGAAAGAAGCAGGGAAGTTTCTGGTTTAAAAGGGGGATTCCACAGAATATAAAATATAACTGAGAATATGGAAAAAGTGAGGCTATAATAACAGTCTATTACGCAAAAAGAAAACTGGAAACTCCCTAAAAATTGAAAAAGAGAAAGACTTGATAGCCCAAAACAGTTACACTTCAATTTCCAATCAAGTTTACATGTACCCTAATTATAAGGACTTAGATGGAGTATGGGAAAAGAGGATATTACAGATTTTAGAATCTTGAGAACCCAGGGGTCATGACCCTAGGGAGAAGAAAATGTAATCCTAACATACAAATTGGCTCTGCGCTAATATTTATAGAGTCAGATTTCTGGGGGTGCTAAAAATAGAGATACCCTTCATCTTAGGCCAAAATTAACTTTGATATGTTTGGTCTCAAGACATAAATTTTAGGACCCTGAAAATTTAAAAGAAAAGACTGGTCAAAAGTGTTTCATTCTCCTTTTATTTTCTACGAATGTTCAGCATTCCAGAATCAGCTCAGTTCACCTTGATTTGGGGAATAGATAACAGAAGAAATGTCTGCTTCTTACAGTTGAATACAACCTGTCCATCATTCCAAAAGAGAAGGTGTACTGACTACTCAGAGGAAAAATGCCCATGCTGATCTTAAATCCTGTCACTGCATCCAAATCCCCCAGGTGAGGTTTCAATTATTCTTTAATAATTACAATGAAGAGCAAGCAAACATTATTTCTATATAAAAAGGAATTTTTTTATAGGAAATGTATAAATATCGCTATGTTTTCTTTCCCACGGACAGAAATAGGGTTTAGCTTCTGGAAGGGACAACTCTTTGTAGCAATTTGATTAATAATAAGAGACCTCTGTCTTAGTTAATTTTACCTGTTTTCCTGACAAGGGGAAAATAACTATATGCTGCAGTCAACAGGTCTCAGGTTCATACAGGAGACTTTCCTTTATGGAAGAATGAACAAGTCATAATAACATATTACTATGTATGGTTTTCAAATTTTAGATTTCCATTTATATGGAGACTTGGTGGGAGTAATAGGACAATACACAAAAGTTTTTAATTTTGACAATGTAAAAATGTTGCCTATAGAAAGTGGAAAAGCAGAAACAAGGTAAACAAGATGTAAGAAAGAAGCACATGTTCTCATGACCCTATTTTTAAAAAGGGGGGAGCAGACAAAGACTATCAAAAGTGGATGGACTGAGAAACAGTCTTTCTAATCTCAAATTAAGCAGCAGAAGTAAAATTAATAATCATCAAACACTGAAAGAAAGACGATTGTTAATTCAACAAGCCTGAATAGTTATCTTTAACGAAAAGTCAATAGTGACCTAAAGTTGATAAATCAAGAAACAGATGGAGGATGGAGTTCTCCTGCCAGCCTGTGACTAGGCAGGTGCTTCTCTTCACCAACCTTCTCCCTTTGCAAAGCAGCAGAGGCAGCTCCTCCCAAGGCTGCACACCCGTGACTATACAGATGTCTATTTTATCAAACCTGTCTCTTTCAGGGGCAGTTCTTTCTGTCTGCTTGTGTCTGTGCAATTGTTCTTCACTTTCCTTCCCTTTTTATAATAAACCTGTCCTTTTGAATTAAAAAAAATAGATGTAAAAGTTTATTATTAAGCAATGGTCTCCAAATTCTTTAGATCATACAATCCTATCCAGAAAATATTTCTTTTCTTTCTTTTTTTAAGATTTATTTTTATTTTTTATGCATACAAGAATTGGGGTGTAGGTCAGAGGTGTGAGGGTGACAGGATTCATCAGAGACAGAGTGAGGAGCAGAACAGGCAGATCTACTGAAATACACTGCTAAGCAGGTGAGACAGAAGAGGTCTGCTGCACCATATGTGAGTTAGCTCCTTGGAGAGGGATCAAACTCAGGCTGCAGAGGTGACAATGCTGAGACTTAATCCCTACACCACCAGAAAATATTTCTGAGCACAGGGCCCTAACAGTTGTATATTTACTTATCTGTTATCTATATAAACATGACAATAGGGCCTCCCTGATGGCGCAACAGGTTAAGCACAGCACTATGAAGCTACCCAGAGCCACTGCACCATGAGTTCTATACCGGGCCAGGGAGATTCCCACATGGGGCAGCAGACCTCTTCTGTCTCGCCCGCTGCTCCCCTCAGCAGTGTACTTCAGTCCATCTGCCTGTTCTGCTCCCCACTCTGTCTCTAGTGAATCCTCTCACCAACCCGCACCTCTGGTCTACACCCCCAGCTTGTATGCATAAGTAAATCTTTAAAAAAATATATGACAATATTAATCTATTATACATATATTGTTACTTACACAAAAACAGAAATAAAGTATTTAAGAATAATTTTTCAATGTGTGGTAACATGTTAACTAGATTTATTGTTGTGGTCATTTTGTAATATATATAAATATCAAATCATATTGTATACTGAAACTAATATAATGTTATATGTCAATTATACCTCCATTTTAAAAAATAATTTTCAATAAATTTTTCAAATGGGGGAATATTTATTGTAATTACAAACCCCAAACAGAAAATCATCAATTATTATGACAAAAATAAGCCTTCCAAGATAAAAAAAAAAAAAAACAGTATATAGGAATAAATGGTTTCTTCCAGCACCCAAATTCAGGATCCTATGGACTTCCTGGGGTATGTACAGTTTGTTTAGAGACACAACTACAGAAACAAGAGGTATAACCACCAGGAAATCCAAAAAGCTAAGTGGTTCTAAGAAGCTACCTTTTGAAAGTAGAGGTGGGGATAAGGAAAAGTGGAAGGGGAATTTTAGGTTTACATCATAAACTATTTCATATAAGGAACCAGTTAATAAGCTAATCAATCAGCTCCATAAAACTTAAGGTTTCTACAAGTGTGCATTCTGATTCATTCAACAAACACTTAATGATCATCTACTCTGGGGTAGGCCCAAGGAAGAGAGAGAGGAAACTGACAACTCAGCTTTCAAGATTATGATTTGGAACAGAAGAAAGATACCAAAGCCACTGATGACAATTCAATCTCTATAGGCTATAAAAAAAGTGTGTGTTATATATCATGTGCGCAGAGTGTGGCGCACAGAAGTATGCTAAAACCATGCAGGGTGTTAGGGATAGTCAAAAGGTCACTTTCTACAGAGTCAAAACTTAAAGGATAAAAAGAAAACTAAGAATAAACCAGGTTAAGAGGGAAATGGGGAAAGGGCATTATAGAGGTAAAGGGGGAAGGGTAGGCAGGCTGACAAATGAGAGATTGAATGGTGCGTTTAGGAAACTGAAAGTTCTTCAAAATTGCTAGAGCAAATGGTGTATGCGGTGGTAGTGGCAGGAATGAAATGGCAAGATAGGAAGGGACCAGAAATGAAGGGCTGTACTCAGAATTCTTAGTCTCCTAAAGGCAATGGGAAGTCCATGATGAATTCCCTCATCAGGGAAGAAGACATGATTAGATTTGCACTTATGTGAAGATTATTCTAGAAGCAATGTGAAGTATGGACCTGAAAGGGGCAGACAGGGCAGGAGGGCATTCTGCAGGCTATTACAGCAGTCATAATGAGACAAAAAGAATCATGGTGCCAGCAGGAGACAAATGGCCAACAGGCACATGAAAAGATGCTCAACATCACTAACCATCAGGAAAGTGCAAATCAAAACCCCAATGAACAATCACCTCACACCTGCTAGAACTGCTATCATCAAAAAAACAAGAGATAACTAGTGTTGGTGAGGATGTGGAGAAAAAGGAAGTGCTGCATACTGCTGGTGAGACTATAAATTGGTGCAGCCACGATGGAAAATTGTATGAAGATTCTACAAAAATTTAAAAAAGAACTACCATTTGATCCAGCATTCCTACTTCTGGGCATATATCCAAAGAAAATGAAAAGACATCAAAAAGGTTTATCAAAGACATACATTCTTTGCAGCATTAGTCACAATACCCTAAACAACCTAAATATCCTAAGTGTCCATCAACATTGAATGGATAAAAACAGTAATATCTACATTCTCATTCTCGCTCTCCCGCCCGTCCCCTATCGTTCTCAAAAGGGAATATTATTCAGCCACTAAAAGGAGGATTGTCACTTATGAAAAAATAGATGGAGTCTGAGGGTATTATGAGTGAAGGTCAGAGGAGCTGGGATGTGACGAGTGAGCAAAGAAGGGTAGCTGGCAAGACAGATGGTGGAGTCCTGATATAAAATTGAGACCCACTAGAGAAAGACAAATCTACATGTACTTTGTATCTACATGTACTTAAATATGAAATCTAAAGAATATTTTAAGTTAAAATCAAAGACACAAGACAGCAAAGCAGCTGCCAGTGGCCTGGCAGTGGGGGCGGGGGAAATGGGAGAAGTTGATAAAAATTTCAGCTCTAAGATGAATAAAAGCTGAGGATATAATGTAAAACATATTCATTAGAGTTGTAAACCTTGAAATGCAACAATAACAAGTTAATTAGGAGGTACACTCTGTACACTATTTACCTAGGGATTAAACATGAGGGTAAGGAAAGAGGGAAAGTCTAGAATGACTTACATACATTTCTCTCCTGTATAACTGCAGGGTATCACTAACTAAAATAGGGAAGGAGGGCCTACCTGGTGACACAACAGGTTAAGCACAGCACTATGAAGCTATCCAGAGCCGCTGCAGCTTGAGTTCCACACCTGGCCAGGGAGATTCCCATATGGCGCAGCAGACCTCTCCTCTCTCGCTCGCTGCTCCCCTCAGCAGTTTACTTCAGTCAATCTGCCTGTTCTGCTCCCCACTCTGTCTCTGGCGAATCCTCTCACCACTCCACACCTCTGCTCTACACCCCACCTTGTATGCATAAATAAATAAATCTTTTTAAAAATAAATAAAATAGGGAAAGAGAAAAATGGGAGGGTTGAATATGAAGTGTTATGTAGAGGTAGATAAGAAGTAAACACCTGGAAATGCAAAACTGAAGTTATAGTGCAGAGGTTTGGGCTGGTGATACAGAATTGAGACCCACTAGTATCTGGGTTATAATGGATACCCAAGGAGACTGTACAAAATGAGAAGTATTCAATGGAAGGCTGGAGTCCTGAGGAAAGCAGGGAGCAAAGGAAGGTGAGGCTGAGAGGAAAGAGCAGGAGTATCAGGACAAGAATGAAGGATGGTCAGAGGAGCTGGGATGTGATGAGTGAGCAAAGAAGGGTAGCTGGCAAGACAGAGGGTGGGGTCCTGACTGAACAGGTAAAAGAGGGAAGCCAGATGGAGTTCGAAGATTGGAAGAAATGGAAGAGGCGTGTGGTTGAATTACGATGACGATGATGAAGAGATGGTGGTGGTGCAAACAGTAAAGCATAAGAGGATGCAAAATATAAGTGTGTACTTAGCATGAGCTATGGGTGTTCAACATTTTGGAGTGGTTAGAAAATATATTGTAATATATGTATAGTACGTGTATTATACTCTATCATTTTACATCTTAAGTATACGCTCAGGATAAAGGGTAAGACCAAAGTAATAAACAGGCTTTACCTTCACTGGTGACAAATTTAGTTCTACTGAGTCAAGTGTGATTGAAAATGTTGTAAGGTGACACATTAAAATCAAGCATTATCTTAAGGGGCAAAGAACAACTTTATATAATTATAGTAATAAAGAAATCAATTAAAGAACTTTTTCTTAGAGTTTATAAAGTGCTATTTCTCACTCTTACTTTAGTTTGCATAAGGGTACAAAAGGTTTAAGATTAGTGAAGAGTTAAAAACAAGTATTTCCCACAAGTGACTGGCAGCTATTTGCATTTTCCTTAAGTAAATGTTCAAGATTCCTCTCATAGTAATTACTGGAAAGATAAATACAATAATAACTCTCTTATAAAGTCTTTTTTATGGCAGCATCTTTAACCCTAATGGGAATGAGAATGAGACAAAGAAAAGATTTTAGGAAATGAGAGATTTTTTTTAACTGTCAGAATTCAGTTGTATTTTTCTATGGTAGGCATAATTCTAAAAAAGTCTCTCAAGATTCCTACTCCTTGGTTATTCAATCAAACACTAATCCAGGTAATGCTATGAAAAGACTTTGTAGCTGGAACTGAAATTTCTAATCAGCTGACTTCAAAGTAAAGATATTATCCTGGATTATCTGGGTGGACCCAACGTACTCATGTGAGCCCTAAAATCAAAAGATGGTAACAGAAAAGTGAGATGAGGCAGAGGAAGATAGAGAAGAGCTGAGGCAGAAGGCAAAGTCAGAGATATGTGAAGTAGGCTAACGACTCCATCCACTGTTGTTGGCTTTTGAGATGCAGAAAGGGGCTATAAGCCAAAGAATACACGCCTCCAGAAACAGAGAGGAACCCCCAGCAGAAAGCCAGCGAGGAAGTAGAGACCTCCCTGCAGTAACAACATGGAACTGAATTCTCACAACATGAAAGAACATGGAAGCTGATTCATTCCCAGAACCCTGGAAAGAAACTCAATCCTAGCAACACCTTGATCTTCAACCTGGTGAAAACTGCTGCAGAGAACCAGCTGGGACACACTCAGGTTGGATTTCTAATCTACAGAACTGTGAGGTAAGGGTACAAACAGCTATTGTTTAAATTACTAAATTTATGCTAATTTGCTACACAGTCATTGGAAAACTAACACTCTTCTTTAACCATTTTCTTGACACTTAAGATAACTTTGGACAAAGTCCTTAGATTTCAAGTCATACTCAAGTTATTCTGAAATCCAGTCTAATTTCCCCCAATTCTTTGTTTTGAAAGTGTTTACGTCTACGAAAAATCAAAATAAATAGCACACAGAACACCCTCCTCCCTTATTCCTATATTTATCAATTGCTAAAATTGTTCTATACTTGTTTGCTTTCTTACTCTCTCTAAATGTACATAAACGCAAGCCCTCTCCTTTTTTTTTTTAATGGTTAAGTCTTTTTTTTTTTAAAAGATTTATTTATTTATGCATACAAGCTGGGGCACAGGCCAGAGGCGTCGTGGGGTGGCGAGAGGGTTCACCAGGGACAGAGTGGAGTGCAGCACAGGCAGATGGACGGAAATACACTACTGAGGGGAGTAGTGGGTGAGGCAGGAGAGGTCTGCCGCACCATGTGGGAATCTCCCTGGCCGGGTGTCGAACTCCTGTTGCTGCCGCCAACAGCTCCACAGCGCAGCACTTAACTGCTGCGCCACCAGCGAGGCCCCACAACCCCTCTCCTTTTTCTCTCCTCCTCTGTATCACTGCCTCTCAAATGGGAATAATTTTGCCTCCCAGAAGATATTTGGCATTGTCTGGAAACACTTTTGATTGTCACTTCTTGGGGGTGCTATTTGTACCTAGTGGGCAGAAGTCAGGGATGCTACCAGACATCCTATAATAAGAGTCCACAAAACAAGGAATTATGTAGCCAAAAATGTCAATAGTTCTGGGTTTAAGAAAACTTGCTCTTTATGCATGTATATATAAATGCATTTTCCCGAACAACTTAAAA
The DNA here is from genome assembly GCA_004024925.1 of Scalopus aquaticus. Lineage (NCBI taxonomy): Eukaryota > Metazoa > Chordata > Mammalia > Eulipotyphla > Talpidae > Scalopus > Scalopus aquaticus. The sequence goes on from PVIJ01003410.1 coordinate 33,107, forward strand.
GTTACAGACATTATATTTTTTACCCCAATACTCCCATTTATATATTTTAAAACCAAGAATACTTTTTTCTACATAACACAAACATTGATATAATAATGCTACCTAACATATAGTCCATTTTCAAATTTCCCCATTGTCTAAAAAAAATGTCTTTTTTTTTTAATCAAGGAGTTCAGTCAAGGGTGCATAGGTTGGCATGCTGATCAGAATTTTAAATTAAAGGGGCCTCCCTGGTGGCACAACGGGTTAAGTGCAGCATTATAAAGCTATCCAGAGCCACTGCAGCAAGAGTTCGATATCTGCCCAAGGGAGATTCCCACATGGCGCAGCAGACCTGTTATGTCTCGCCTGCTGCTCCCCTCAGCAATGTACTTCAGTAGATCTGCCTGTTCTGCTCTCCACTCTGTTTCTGGTGAATCCTCTCACTACTTCACACCTCTGGCCTACACCCCAGCTTGTATGCATAAAAAAATAAATCTAAAAAAATTACATTTAAAATGAGTAAGTTCTAATTTTCAAGCAATAGGAGTGGGGAGTAAAACTTGGGGTCTTAGCTCTAGAATCTTAAGTATGTGACTGACACTATGTGTCTGAAATGGATGTAGCAATCAGTTCAGAAGGTTGTTAGTGTATTATGAATCTCTTTAAAGAATATCCTCAAAAATGATTACTGTGTTCTTAGATAAAAACAGGTTATGAATTTATAATAACCCAGTTGAATAAGCATCAACTGAAGCAACAAAATAAGTAACTTTTCCAAAGACCAGCCAACAAGCCCACAGAAATGCAAGTCAAAACCACAAAGGGGAATCACCTTATACCTATCAAGATGATAATTAAAAAGAAAATAATAAATGTTGGTGAGGATATGGAGAATTGGAATTGTCGGTAGAATGTAAAATGGCACAGCTACCATGGAAAAACAATATAAACATTTCTCAAAAATTAAAAGTAGAATTATCTTGTAATCCAACAATCTCACATCTGGATAGATGGTATTTAGAAGAATTAAAAGCAGAATCTCAAAGAGCACTCCCATGTTCACTGCAACATATTTCACAGTAGCCAGGAGGTGAAAGCAACCTCAATGCCCATCGACTAATGGACAGATAAAGAAAATGTGGTATACATGTACAGTGAAACATTATTCAGCTGTGAATAAAGAGAAAATCTGGTCATTTGCTACAGCATGGATGAAACTGAAGGACATTATGCGAAATGAAATAAGCCAAATACGAGACAGAAACTGCATGGTAGCACTTATGACTTACGAGGAATTGGAGGGGGGGAGAAAAGTGGTAGCCAGGGGTTAGGGTTAGTGAATAAGAGAGGGAATTTTGACATACACTACAACCTGCATGGACCTTGAAGACATTATGCTATGTAAAATAAGCCAGACACCGAAAAATAAGTACTACATGATTCTACTTATACGCGGCATCTAAAGAAGTCAAACTCATAGAAACAGAAAGTAGAATGTGGTTGCCAGAGAAAGAGATAAATGGGGAGCTGTCGTTCAATAGGTATAGTTTCTGTTTTGGAAGTTCAACAAGTTCCAAAGATTTGCTGCCAACAATGTGCATATAGTTAACACTACTGTGTTGCTCACTTAAAAGTGGTTGGTTAAGGGCCTCCCTGGTGGTGCAGCGGTTGAGCCCTGTGCTGTGGAGCTGTCCGCACGCGATGCGAGTTCGACGCCCAGCCGGGGAGAATCCCACATGGCTCGGCAGACCTCTCCTGCCTCGCCCACTACTCCCCTCAGCAGTGTACTTCTGATCTGCCTGTTCTGCTCCCTGCTCTGTCTCTGGTGAACCCTCTCGCCGCCCCACGCCTCTGGCCTGTACCCCAGCCTGTATGTATAAATAAATAAATCTTTAAAAAAAAAAAAGTGGTTGGTTAAGATGGGGATTTTGTTATGTTTTTGGCTGTCCTAGAAAACAAAACCACAATTATAATCTCACACACACACAAAGATAATTAATTTCATTACTTAGTCATCCAAAAAAAAAAGTAATTTCTAAAGAAAAATTCATCTGCTCGTACTCTGGGTTATAAACACGTTCACATTACTACATCCTAAACACACATACTTTGTAGATTGAAGGGTTTTAAAGGAAAGTTATTCAGAAAATTTTTTAATGTCTAGAAATGGGTATGTTTAAAATGTGAGATGTTTACTTTTTCAGTATAAAAAGGAGGTTGTTACCAGAATGGTGCAGTATTATTTTTAGAATTAAATGAAAACATTAAAATGTACCTAACTGCTAAAAAAAAAAAAGAAAACACCCATAGGTACTTACAAAACAACACTAAAATTCATCAAGTAGAAAAACTGGGGCACTGGAAAGATGACAACAAAGACACACTTTTACTGTATGTTCCAGCCTCAAAGTGTGATGAGGATGAAATCTGCCAGAGAAATCATGTTTTTTTTTTTTTGAGTTTCTAATAGGGACAGAAAAGCAATGGAAGGTAACATAAAATGGCTGCATTACAATTCTATGCTTAAATTTAAGACATTATGGGATGTCTATGTTTTCTGTATATGCACCAGTGTCAGAAAATTAATTATAATTCTGGAGATTTCATTTCAGGCAAGGGCTTAAGCTTAGCTCTGAACAGCAGGTCTACTAAAGTGGATGAGAACACCACCACCTATAATCTTCTCTCTCTAGCCTTTGGGGAATAGGAAACAACCACCTGTTCTAATTATTCTTAGATTTTAAAAAATCCTGTAGATTGAAAATGGGCAAAAGTCTTATTACTTACTATGATATTTGTCTACATTGTCATTGTTACCAGGTAATCTATTTTAGTAACCCTATCTGGTGCTAAATTCCACAAAATATCCACATTAAGTCATAAAGAACCAAAACATCTACAGAAGTCATGTTTGAAAAATGGTACTTACATACACAAAGAGCCAGATCTCAGAAATGTTAAACAAGTGCCAACACCCTAATTACAACATAGCATCTATTCATTCATGAGTCTACTGAACACACACTGAAACTGCTAGCAGAGTCATTTTTAAGAGGATGTCTCAAAAAATTTAAAACTGCTGCAATCTGAAAAGCTTTGAAATCTTCAGATGTATAGAAGTACCTCAGACTTCAAATTCTGTCACAATTGCACCAACTCTATATATACAACGGGACATGTGGGCAGAATGACTGTAATGGAAAATACATATAACCTAAGTATAGAGAATTACCCTAAGTTGTCTTAACTTTCATTCTTCTGGGACTTAATGATAGTGAGAAGAAAGATGGTATTCTAAACCAAAGCCAACAAATTATAGGGCTGCTGTGTTATTTATCAGTCTCACTAAGACTATGAGTAAGCCCCAAACAAAGCAGATCCTAATTTGTAGAAAACACACACTGCTAAAAACAGATAAATGCAGGTTGTCATTCTGGGTTCCCACACTCCCCAGGCCACAAGTAGTATCACCATAAAGGTGAGCAGAAGAAAAGCATTGCCTAAAAATGGTCTAAGTAGGCTAGCAGACCGAGTTTCAGATCTGATAGGCAGGCCTCTGCTCTGTTGGATGTGCAACAACATTTCTCCAATTCAGCAAGTACTATTTCTCAAAGTGTTGCAAGGATTGAACCATACATTGGCTCTGTTGGCTTGCGTAAATATTTGTAGGTTATCTATTTCAGGCAACTCACAAGCCCTCCTGGCTCAGAGAGGCCCCACAAGCACAAGTCCTCTGGAAGAAGTGCTCCCTGACCAAAAGCTGGCACTGGTGGGATCTGCAACAAGAGGCGGAGAGAAGGACCAACATAGCTGGGATAAACTCCATTCCTTTTTTCCCATAGTTTTATTGAAATATAATTCACATACCATATAATTCATTCAAAGTATACAACCCAACGGTATTTCATATATTCACAGTTGTCAGAATATCACCAGTATCAATTTTAGAATAGTTCCATTACCCCAAAAATAAATCTTGTACCCATTTTCCCCCAAGCTACCCAGCTACCAGCAATAATTAATGATTTTCTGTCTATAGATTTGCCAATTTTGGACATTTCACATTAATGGAACCATATAATATGTTGGTTTGTTTGTTCTTTGTAACTGGGTTCTTTCACATATCTAAGTTTTCAAGGTTCATCCTTGCTACAATGTGTATCAGTTCTTCATTCCACTTTACTACTGAATATTCTACTATATAGTTACACCACATTGGTTCTTCACATGTAATGGAATCTTATACTATATAAACAAAACTACAAAGAGTGACTAGGTTCCCATATTAACTCATACTTATCCCATATTACAGTTGACAACACACCATTAACTGCACATTGCTATAGTTTTCTATTATTATTACTAATCACCCAGTATATCTGGATTAATCACCACATTATTAATCACCACAGTATATCTGGATTAATGAAAACACTGGGTGGGAATGAAGCTGCTTCTGGTTGTCAGTTGCTTAAAAAATTTTCCCTTAAAATGTAGAAAGAAGAACGTGCAAGTCCTAAGGCCTAAACACCTCAGTACATAACTATTTTTTTATACCATCAGTTGACGATAAATAGCAAAACTGCAAGTATACAAAACTGGTTTCTGCAACTTCCCTTTCTTCTTGCTGGTTCCATTCCTCTCTCCCCCCATCTTTGAAATACAATTCCTTCTGTACTCTTCACTCCTTCCCTTACCTCCAAACAAAACAAGATCATTTACACCTGTTGACTAATTACCTCTATTTAAGTTAAAGTAACACGTTTTCATGAAAATGTTACTTAAATCAGACATTTCTTTTCTAAGACATTTTCCCAAATCATGAAATCATAATTAGTTTTCCTTGAATGAAGAATTGCCAGCAAGATAAAAGGAAGAGTTTTTTGCTTTGTGTCAAGAGACTCTCTCAAATCACAGTAAGCACACTCCATGGCAAACTGAATTTAGTCAGTCTTCTTAGGGTAAAGCATATCTAGGCTAGGAGGAGGGGGGTGGGAATAAGGAAATGTTATTAATTTTGCTAGGTGTGATAATAGTGTTGGGATTATGTCTAAAAATATCCTTACCTGTCAGAAATACAATGAGGCATCTGGATGAAATGATGTGATATCTGAGATGTCCTTTAAAACATTTTAGTGGGAAGGATATTGGGGGTGGGGAATGAAAAAGACTAGTAATTCTTGAAAGCAGGTGATAGGCCTATGAAGGTTCATTATTCTTTTGTTTTATGTATGTATTAAAATTTCCATAGGAATACACCTTTAAAAGACAGAGAATCCGTTCTCTTCTCAGGCAGTCTTTTGCACCTTCCCTTTTCCTTCATAGTATTTATTGTCGTTATTACATATTTCTGAGGGTTTTTAAAATTATTATTATTATGTTTGTCTGTCTGACTATACTTAAAGTTCCATGAGGACCACAAAGGTATTTGCTTAGCTCCCATAGAACCCCTACCACACCTAACATATTTGGGCATGTGACAGGCATCCCACAAACATTTAGTCAGTATAAGTTATACAAGTATGTAGGTTAATACATGCTCAGTTTAAAAAAAGAAGGGAGCGCCTACTGAAAGCCAGACGCTTTTGGTTGAAGGAATTCAAGATATTTAGCCACATGTATTTGCCATTTAAGCTCACATGCTTTTCTGTCATAATGTAGTAAAAAGTATCATAAAACAAGATTTAACTTCCTCTAGCTTACCCTCACGACATTCACATGTGCTCAGCTAAGAAATGCAATCTCCATTTATGAACGGTAACTACGGAATGAATGTTTTTAAAAGTGACAATGAACCAGACCCACAAATGAACAAAGTGAACTCTGTTCTCATGTCTCATACTATTCCTAAGGGAACAAAATTTTATTTTTAAGAATAATAAAACAATAAAAATCAGAAAGTAAAAGGAGTATTAGTGTGTGTGTGCGCGTCCACGTGTATGCACACTCAACTTTTAGTACCTGAGAAACTAACTAGCTGTATAACAGTCTCATTAGAAAGTATTTTATTTTGACTTTGCCAAAACAATTTCAAGGTTGAAGCACCTAGAGGCAAAGTATAAAAAGCAGAAGATGAGGCATTTAGACAATAACGAACACAAAGGTGTATGATGCTTGAGCAATTTGACAGCTTTTTAAAAGAAATTAGAAACAGTATGGTAAGGGACGACTAACAAGAAGATTCATAAGGAGAATAAAATCAAATACCATGAAAATGTTTAAAATACCAGTTCCCTGCATTCCCAAGTTTTAAATTCATCTCAGATGTAATACTATAATCAAGTTTCTACTTAATCATTGTTTTATACAGAAATAGCCCATAAAATGCCAAAGTGGCTCCAAATCCTTTTGAAACACTTATAATCTGAGTTACCCTTAAATGTGTTCATAGAAAATGATGTGCACATACAGAAAAACAAAAATACTAAATGTCTGCCATAAACAGAAGCATAACTATTTGTAAAACTTAACAAATCTGAAAGCTCTTGTGCTACAGTGCCAAAAAATGTAACAGCCACAGAGAACATTTAGGGCCAAAGAAATCAGTCTAAAATACGATCTGCCACAAAACCTAAAAAATTAAACATAAATAACAAAAATTTCAGCAAAACCCAAAAATTTCAGTAAAGAACATTTTATATAGCCCAGCAAGCTTATGTTGGGGACAGCGTCTGGAAACATTTTTGCTCACACAAAGGGTTACAAAGAGGTAACTGGCCTGAGTTGTATTCTTGACTGGGTTGCTCTAGAGTTACTGAAGGCACAACTACTACTGGTGAAGCTGTTACAGACACTCCAGGCATTGACTGTTAGCTACCCTCCATCCTTCATATCACGGGTTATCAAATCCTGCTTCTAATTTGCAGTACATCATTTATTGAGGGTAAAGATTTACATATAAAATTTCCAAACAAAAACGTTAAGATTGACTTGCCCCATAATGGCTTAACTTTTCAAATAATTTATGAAAGCACTGGCTGAGCATGAATTCCCATTTCAAAATAATCTCCCAATACCTTTGAGCCTTTTAATGTAAGCAGTAATGGAATACTGTCCTCTGAATGCAGACAACACTGCTGACCCACGCGAGGCATTGATTTGTAGTTGTTTTTCCATTGGGGTGATGGATTTGCGCTCAGCTACTGACGATGTCTACTAGGTCCCCCTGGTGACCAACAGTATATGAAGGCAGTAGTAGGGTTCGAAGACACAGACTGGCAGCGGAATAGAGGGTGGAACGGGAAATCATGAAAATTAACACGCGAACAGTACACATGACATGACTGAGAATTACGTTAGTTAGCATGGCTGGGGTATTTGATATCGGCATCAGACACTGTCCCCTTTCCTTTCAAAAAGCAAAGCCATCTTCTCGCTCGGGCTTCCGAGCCCTACCTCCCATTAAAACACGGGTGTGATGGAAAGACGGAACCAGGGCTGAGCACGAGGCACACGCCGCTTCTGGGGGTTTGGAGAAACACTGACGTGACAAATTGCCATAATTTCTAAAATACGGAGAAATGACACACCGCCTCTGCTACCACAGATTGAAGACCCAGGACACAGAGTCGCGAATCGCCGACCTGTGGGGCCCACCAGAGAAAGGGGACAGCACCGCGCAGGGGAGAAGACGGCGGCACGTCCCAAGCCCAGACTGCCGAGACCAGAATGCTAGGGGCGTGGGGTTGCACCCGGGTCACGTCTCGGGGCTCTCGGGACGCGAGGGGCGCGAGAGTGAGCCTGGGCGGGGCAGCGCGGGTCCGGAGCCGGCGGGTCGGGGCAGCCCCGGGGGCGCGGGCAGCGCCGCCTTGGGGGTGGCGGCGCCCGGGCGGCCGGGGAGGGCGCGCCGCCAGGTGCCGAACGGCAGGGGGCAGCGGGGTTCGGGCGGGCGCCGGCCCAGGGAGGGAGGAAGAAGGAGGGAGGCGGGCGAGTCCCGCGCGGCGCGGGAGGGCGCGCGGCGGGGTCGCCACCGGCCTACCTGGAGGTAATAGGGTTTCCTTAGCCAGGCCCCCGGACAGAGACTCCTCGCCATGGTAATCACACATCGCCCCGCCGCGCCGCAGTCAGAGGCGGACCCGAGCGCAGGCGACCCGGCTCCCCGCCTTCCCTCGCTCCCCGCCCCCAACCCGCCGGGCCCGCCCACTCCTCCGCCCCCGCCGCGGCGCGCGGCGCTCCCCCCACCCCCGGGCCCTGCGGCGGCGACGGCGGCCCGCGGCCCGAAGCCCGGCCTCCTGCTCCGCTCGCCTGGCCGCCGCGGCTGTCAGAGCTTCGGCCGCCGACTACGCCATAAAGGGGAGTCGCGCCTCGCTTCGGCCGACACAAATCCAACTGCGCCTTGCGCTTAAAGGGGAGGCGTGCGGAGGCGGGAGGGGGCGCCGGGGAAGCCGGGGTGTCGCGCGCTAGGCGCTGAGAGGGGCGGGCCGGGGCGACCCCGCGGACGGCGCCGACCCAGTCGCGTGCTCCGAGCTCCCGGCTCCTCCAGCTGCTGCCGTCGCGCTTCCCACCCCCGGCCGGGACTGACGCTCCCTTTGGATTTTCCACTTCTTCAGTCCCGACGCGTCTGGGCGCGTCGCGTGGAAATTCAAGCGAGGCTTGGGGCTCTTTCTCTGGGGACCGGCTCTTTCCTTCCCGCGCAAGGTGGCGGGTGCGGCGCGGCGAGGGGGGCGTCTGCTGCGGCGGGAGGCTGAGGGACACATCCGTGAGGGCTCGGCTGTGCCCCCCGGAGGGGCAAACGCAGACTGGGCCCTTCTCTGCTCAATTCAGCGTGCCCCCCAAAACCACTAACGGCTCTAACGGCCTTAAAGCTGTTTTTACGATGTGCTTTTAAGATCTCTGACTTTTATAGTTGTATTGTTTTCCAGCAGCTTCAGAGTTTCCCTTACCCCTCCCAGGAATACTTTCAAAAGGAAAAAGTATTACCGAATTAAATGCAGCCCTGACCACTGGAGACCTGGGACGTGGCATAGCTTCTCAAGCTACATAACGCAGGGTGTGGTGTCTTTCTCTTAAAGTATAGTCCAAATAAGGGGAAAAAGAACCACACTAGGGGAAGAACAGCTGTTGGAGTGAATGGCTTGCAATGGAGGAAGATGCGGTTTTTGCTTTTTACCCCGAATACCACCTTTTCACGTGACGCCAACAGAGTTTAGGTGGCCATTTGAGAAGTCAGTTGAACTCATTCAGGTTCAATGACTTGAGCTCATGTCGCTCTGACATGTGGTTTCTCGAGAAGCAAACCTCTACTCAATTGTAGTTTTTTCTTGCCTTGTTCTGGTTCTTTCAGTTTGTGAGATATTTCTTCCTGTCTGCCCTTTATTAACTCTGCACAGACCTTTACGTTTTAAACCTGGGGAGTGTTTGATGGTTGGTAGATGTACCTATTTTTAATAGATGCTCAGTTTGAGTTGAGACTTGTGTCATTTCTGAATAAGCTTAGAGTGGTGGGTTCTACTGTTTTAGTCCTTTCATTAATTCAATAAATAAATATTTATTGAGCATGTACACATTGTCCTAGATGACCAGATTAAAGACATGAACAAAGCAAAAATTCCAGTTCTTGTAGATATTGCATTCTGGGGGTGGGGACAACAGGCAATAAATATGTCAAAATCAAATGGGATAATAAAACTGATGGGGTATTAGAAAAATCAATAGAAATGAGGGCGACTACAGGTAGAGTAAGTTGAGAAGAGCAGAAGTTCAGTTACATTTAAGATCTATATCCAAGTGGAAATCTTGAGTAAGCAGTTGTGTATATAAACTGGAGTACAGGAGCCTGGTGAGATAGATGAGAAAGATAAGCATTTAGATGATATTTAATACCATGAGGCTGAATAAGATCACCAATGGAGTGGTAAATCGTTGCAACTTCTAGGTGGGAGAAGAGGGCGAACTGGCAAGGGAGGCTGAGAAGGAGCTGCCAAGGAAAGCAGGAGAACCAGGAGTGAGATGCCCCAAGGCCTCGAATACAGTTCATCAAGGAAGAATGAATGTTCATATGTGAGTGAGGACTGAGAACTGGCCATTGGATTTAGCACCATGGAGTTGATCGAGGTCTTTTCAATAGAAACAGAAAGATACTTTATTGGGGTGAGTTTAGGAAAAAATGTGAGGAGAGGAACTGGAGATGACAAATACAATTCTTTTGAGAAGTTCTGCAAGGGAGAGTCTCAAAATGGAGTAAAAAGTAAATTACCAAAAATTGGGAGAAATTTGTGTTTTTATGAGAATGATCTGGAAGAGAAGGAAGAGTCTCAGAAATTTGGGTCGGGGAGAAAGGGTTCAAATTAGGTGATATAAAGAGTCGAGCGGGACAGTGGTTAGGAGATGAGAGTGACCTGGAATTTCTCATGGTAGGAGATAGAAACAGGAATAACAAGGACAAAGATTGAACCAGATGAGTAGAAATGATTGTTCAGTTTCCATTTAGAGTCAAAGATTAAACATGGTTAACATTTTTTTTTTATTTGAAAAGGGAAAATTAGTTCAGATCATTTTCATTTCAAACTTGGGTTCTTTCTCTATTACCACATGTCTCAGGATCCTGAGAGGGAAAGCTGGAGTTAGTCCTCCAGGGCCCATGCTGGAAACTTCCAAATAGATGGGTTTGATGAATCCTTGTACTACTGAACTTGTACTTTAGGCTTTAAATCAACCTGTGTGCATCCCAAGATGGATCCAAGCAGTTTGGTCTGTGGCAAATTTAGGTAGGCACTTTCTACCTCTTCATTTGGTCTTCTTTTCACTCCCTACAGTGGTCTTATGAATTCTTGATGTAAAGTGGACCTACCTTACAAACACCTAAAATTGCCTGTTTACTTGGTACCCATTCTTATAGAACTTAAAAGTTACTGCTTTTCTAAATAAAAATTAGCTAATGGGGCCTCCCCGGTGGCGCAGCGGTTGAGCGCTGCGCTGTGGAGCTGTTGGCAGCGGCGATGCGAGTTGCCCGGCCAGGGAGAATCCCACGTGGCGCGGCAGACCTCTCCTGCCTCGCCCACTGCTCCCCTCAGCAGTGTATTTATGATCTGCCTGTTCTGCTACCCACTCTGTCTCTGGTGAACCCTCTCGCCGCCCCACGCCTCTGGCCTGTACCCCAACTTGTATGTATAAATAAAAAATAAATCTTTAAAAAAAAATTAGCTAATGGTTGTATTCAGAGGTTCAAATTTGTGGTCTGTTAGTCATCATATGTAATGTAACTAGCATCCCAGAGACAAAGGGGTGGCTCCGGTAGTTTCTTTTTCTTTTTGAGAAACATTATTTCAATTTAAAAAGAAAAATCACCATCCATTGGACTCCTTGCCTTTCCTCCCACCTTCTTCCCCTCTGGTAGCTTCAGTTCTGTTCTCAAAGTGCACTAGATTATTGGGTTTTGCCTGTTCATCTGCTTTGTTTTTTCATATTCCTTATATGGGTGAAATCATCCAATATCTGTCTTTCTCCTTCTGAATGACTTTGCTTCGCATAATCCTCTTGAGTTGCTTCTATTTGCTGGTAAGATGTCACCTTTTTAAAATAACTGAATAGTACTGTGTTGCGTCTATGTACCACGTCTTCTTTGGTAATTAGCTGTCAGTGCACACTTTGGTTTTTTTCATTAGGTTGTTATTCGTTTTATAGTGAATAATGCTGCAGTAAACATTGGGTGTACTTAACTCTTTGACTTAATGATTAATGATTTCACATTCTATTGATAATAACATGGAACATATCACTTAAGTTGTGTTTTTTCATGTGTTTATAGTTTTGGGTCTCACATCCAAGTCTTTTATTTTTTAGATTTATTTTTATTTATTTATGCATACAAGAACTGGGGTGTAGGCCAGAGGTGTGGGTGGTGAGAGGATTCACCAGAGACAGAGTGGGGAGAAGAATGGGTGGATTTATTGAGATACACTGCGAAGGGAAGCAGCGGGGGAGACAGGAAAGGTCTGCTGCACTATATATGGGTTAGCTCCTTGGCTGTGGTCTAAGTCAGTCTGCAGTGTGGCGATAGCATGATGGCCCTGAGACCAGGGAAGCCCCACATCCATGTCTTTAACCCATTTTGAATTTATTTTTGTGTGTGGAGTTAGATAGTGGTCTAACTTCATAATTTTGCATGTGGCTGTCCAGTTTTCCCAGCACCATGTGTTATTGAAGGTATTTTCCTTTCACTGTTATTTCAGCCCCGCTCCTTTGTCAATAAGTGTCAGTAGAGGTATGGGTTTATTTTTGGGCTCTTGAGTCTATTCCATTGATTTGTGTCTATTTTCATTCCAGAACCATATTGTTGTAATTATTGTCACTTTGAAGTGTAGTTTGAAGTCCTTTCCCCCCCCCCCTTTTTCCTCCTCCTCATGAGTGATTTGGGAAAGTAGACCCAATCCAGCTTTTCTTTGAAGCTTCAGAATAGGAAGCAAGAAAGGGACCAATGAAGAGGCTAGAAGGGAAGAGATTATACTCTGAATCAATTCAATTAAAAAAGAACCCATGTTTTATGTGAAATTGCCCAGAGACTGGAATAGGCAAAGGAATTCTTTCTTTATACTTTTTACCTGACATCCATTAGATACCTTACCATAGGATATTGGTAAGGTAAGGTGGTGACTGACTTTGCACCACAGGAAAAATTATATCTATTGTGACTTAATCATGAGAACATAGACTAAAATGAGAGACTAAGCTCTCTTTTATTTCCTATGAAAAGGAAAATTGGATACTGGAATAAAAAAATACTAAGACCACCACTGATTATTATAAATCTATTGTGTCCAAAATGTTGCAAAATGATGTTAAGAATATGGAATACCAGAAACTTAATATGAAATAGGGCAGATATTTTGTCATCTGGTTTTAATATGGAAAGCTTAAAAAAAAAAAAAAAAGGAATGACTAGAATTTGAGGGCAAATTCTAATTTAGCATTATGGTCCAAATACCTAGCATAGCACCTGGCATGTAGAAGGTAATCCATAAATATTTGTTGAAAGAATTAATTAATAAATGGGACTTCTAGGAAGGTTAAAAATTACATAAATGTAGAATAGGCTTCAAAAATGTTTTTAGCTTGAAAGCAACACTCAAAATCTGAAACAGAATCAGGAGTGACTATTCATTTCATTTCTTATTCTTACTGGAAGAAATGCTATTCCCCTGAAGAAATGCTATTTTTTCAGAGCAGTTCCTCAAGAAAAGGAATAGCCTGTATAATATAGTATTAGGCTTTTGTCTGACTTAAGATATAACAGAATAATTTGGAAAATGAAAATTGCCCCTAATGAAAATGTTGCCTTAAAGTGTATTGAGAATTCACAATGACTGATGCAAGCATGACAAAAATGATCTTACATAACCTGTCACATAGGAGTTATTGGAGAAATTAACTTATTATGATGAACTATAGTCATCAACAGGATATAAACTTCTCCTGAGACCATCTGAGGATATTTTTAGCCTCTGGTAATAGTTTCAGGATTCCATATAGACTATGTCATATTATATCAGTGACATAATATTCAAGCATCATACCATGCGCGGTACAGTTTCACTACCCTCTTGATTTTGTGTGTAAAGATTTGCCATGTTCTCTATAAAGGGGAAAATTGTGTAGAGGCACAATGCAGCAAGAGAAAAATCAATAGTACTGCCAGAGCACTGTTTATTGGGTAATTTGTAGTGTTTTCTTCTTTCTGAACACAGTCCTAAATATTTCCCAATTCTCAAGCACAGGAGTAACCACCCAGTTCCAGGAAATATCCAAGTCTCAGATGACAGCAGAGATCTTAAAGTACCCAGATGTTTCCTTGCTGATTACCCTCAGTAAAATCCAGTTAGGACCAATCAATTCGGAAAAATGCATTAAGAATTCCAGGCTTTTTGTAGAGCATATTCCTTTTCTTTTCCTGAGTTTTTTTGTTCTCTTTTTCCTCCCAGTGTCTCTTGTTTCCACATAGTGATTAGGAGCTCTACATGAACCATTGGAGATAGACTGTCTGGTTTCCTCATTTTCTAGTAAGTACTTCAGAGAAGTTACTTAAAATCTCACTTTCTTCTCATGCCTTGGTTTCATCTTAAGTAACAGGTTAATATAGCTGTGTGTGTGAGGTTTTGTGTTATAAAGTTCTTAGCATAAAGTCCTAGCACAAAGCAAGCACTGCACACATAGAAAAGGTCTGCAAAAAGCAAAAGTAAAAAGGGCCTCCCTGGTGACACATAGGTTGAGCGCTGCGCTGTGGAGCTGTCGGCAGCACGCGATGTTCAACGCCCAGCCAGGGAGAATCCCACATGGTGCGGCAGACCTCTCCTGCCTTGCCTGCTGCTCCCCTCAGCAGTGTATTTCTGATCTGCCTGTTCTGCTCCCCACTCTGTCTCTGGTGAACCCTCTCACCGCCCCACGCCTCTGGCCTGTACCCCAGCTTGTATGTATAAATAAATAAATCTTTTTTAAAAAATGTTTAAAAATCCCATGCTGGGGTCCTCCCTGATGGCCTAAGGGTTAAGTCTCAGTGCTATCACCACTGTGGCCTGAGTTCCATGCCGGGCCAGGGAGCTGACCCACGTGGCACAGCAGACCTCTCCTGTCTCACTTGCTTCTCCCCTCAGCAGTGTATTTCAGTATATCTGTCTCTGATGAATCCTCTCATCCCCCAAACCTCTGGCCTATGCCCCAGCTCTTGTATGCATAAATAAATAAATATTTTTTTAAAATGCCATCCTGGAAGGCTATGTACAACTATTGAACATATTCATGGAGCACCAGCATCTACCACAAACCTTTCCCAAAAGCGTCAGGTAAAAACCCACCAACCTTCCCCAGAAACTTTAGTTAAAAACCCACTTTTGAGTTTTAGGGGAATGAGTTTTTCCAAACAAATTAATTTTCTTGAAAAAATTTTTAGTGACATTGTATTATAACATTATATACATTTCATATGTGTGTCATTGTCGGCCTCAGAGGGCTGTGGACCTGGGACATGGAAAGAACTGAGTCACGGAGACTTGTGTGAGGGACTGAGGTCCAGGCTTCAGTGATTTCTTTATTCTTAGGGTGAGCATATATAGCCATTACTTGGTATCAGATCATACAGAAAATATTTAACATATGACACAAACCCACCACCATCATAGACTAAATTTATCATTAACTTGACATTTGCAACATAAGACATTATCAATAACGATGATGGGAACTAGATTATTATTGATTATTCAGGTGGTGACTAAAATACATCAGAAACATATGTATGTCAATATGGAGAACAAAATAGTTTACTCAAAATTCACCAGGAAAGTCTGGCTGTGAGTCACATAACCTCAAGGGTTCATTTTTGGATCCTGCGCCACAAGTGTGCTCAGGGTTTTGGTCACTGTGAACTCGCCGTGTTCCACAGGTGCGCTCGGACATAACTATTGTTTCTCCACATGTCATCAAAAATCAAAAAGTGCATAAATAATATATTAAATTCACCACTGAAAGTCCAATTCCGTCTTTCACTATACCTTGTCCCCTTTTACCCAATTTATTCATCTCCCTATACCGTCCCCTCTGATAGCCACTAATTTATCTACTAGTCCAGAAGTTTATTTTTATTTTATTAAGTTCATCCATTTTTTGTTTTCAGACATACTAAGTATGAGTGAAATCAAAATATGTTTGTCAGTCTCTTTCTGGCTTATTTTACTAAGCATAATTCCCTCTAGGTTCATCCATGTTTTTGCAAATGCCAAGGTTTCATCTTTTGTTTTTCTATAGCTGAGTAATATTCCATTGTGTATAAATACTACATTTTCTTTATCCAACACATTAATTTCCTTTTTTTAAAAAAATATTTATTTATGCATCCAAGAGCTGGGGTGTAGGTCAGAGGTGTGGGGTGATTAGAGGATTTGCCAGAGACAGAGCGGGGAGCAGAACAGGCAGATGAACTGAAATACACTGCTGAGGGGAGCAGCAGACTAGATGGGAGAGGTTTGCTGCGCCATGTGGGAAGCTCCCTGGCCAGGCATGGAACTCATGCTGCAGTGGCTGCTGATAGCTTCATAGTGCAGAAACTTAACCCCTTGCTCCACCAGGGAGACCCTAACATTAATTTTCTTAGTAAAGAAAACTAGTCCCTTTAAGTACCAACTCATAAAACTTTTACCATTGTTATATTCACAGAGATCTTTTTGAACTATGTCACCCATGTCTCTATCTTATTAAACAGAGTATAATGGATATAATTTAACAATTTCTTGATGTTATACAATTATACAATACAGAATCACATATAGCCATTTCAGGAGTAAGCGAGGTATGGTCTGCTAATACCAGTGATACGAAGAGATTCAGTCTTGAACACATCTGCTGGAACAGGATTAGATCTTGGGTATCCTGGTGTGGCAACAGGTGTCCAAAACCTTTCCAAGTATTAGGTATTTGTCAATGAGTGGCCTGAGGACAGCAGTTGAATAGAGTCAGGTTGACAGAGAGTCAAGTTGACAAAAAAATCAAGTAGTTCAGAGGGAGATAATACTCTGGGATTCAGATGAGCAGGTTGGAGGTGGTGAAGTAGGAAGTTCATAAGTTTGCTGCTTGGAAATGAAAGTTGCTAAAGTTGCTAAGTTCACTGCTTGGATACTGCTGCTTGCTGGGGTGGAAAGCTGCTGGGAAAGTCTCTGTTCTGTACTGCTTGTCCACAATAGTAGCTATGGTTACCTTGACCCCCTTCCTAAACAAAGTTTATGATGGATAGGGTAGGTAAGTTTCCTTATGCGAACTGTATATAAAAACCTGCCATTCCTGTAATTCGGGGCTCAGATTTTTGGCAGTTATCCCACTGGGCCCGCTGATGTGACAATTAAATCTCTCTCTCTCCACCTCTCTGAGTGCCACCTGATTTCTCTGGGAAAGTTGCCTTAACATTGGTAATGGGAAGTCTGTACAAAGTCTTCACGAGTTGTGTAAAGGGCAGAGTTCCAAACCTAGAGGTGATCAACTACACTAGGCAGACAACTGGAAGATAAATTTTGGAGAAGGTACTGAGACACAGGTCAAATTATAAGAACAGGGACACACACCTTAGAGAAAGTTTAGAATATTAAAGTGAAACTAGTGTCTTGGATGACTTGTCTCTAGGTCACAGACTGTGGGGCTGGAATTGATTAAATATCTTTCTCAATTGAGGAGAGATTGGGTAATGTGCCCAAGGTCACACTCTGACACTGCACAGCTAGGATCCTATCACAGGATCTCTGGCTCCTTACGTATTTCTGCTGCTTTGCTTTATTTACCTTCAAATAAAACAAAGGTAATACTATTCTGGAAAGTATAGAAATGGTGAAATATTTTTTTCTGATTCCAAGGAAAATTTCCATTGTAAAATTCTACAGTTGCATAATTTGAAGGGCCAAGAGTGGGTTCCATATTTACTTATAAGAAAAATAGATTGCTGGTGTGGAACAACTTGTTACAAGTATACCTTAAGAATTAATTCTCTTAAATTTCTACAACCTAAAATTAAACCTCTCAAAAAGAGCCAGTTTGTCCTTATGAAAACAACGTAATTCAATTAAAGTTAAAACTAAACACTGGTTTCAAATTTGGGGCACTAAAAATAAGTCTCTATTGTAAGGGTTTGTGAATGTTGAATATTTGCCCATTTTTAAAAAACTCTAAATCCAATATTCAAAATTTAGTAATAGGTTAAAAGCAGTTGGTTCAAAGAAATATAAAAAATAGAATATTATTAAGAATCAAAGATCTATCAGAGTTCTTATTATTTTTTTTTTTTAGATTTATTTTTTATTTATACATACAAGCTGGGGTACAGACCAGAGGCGCGGGGCGGTGAGAGGGTTCACCAGAGACAGAGTGGGGAGCAGAACAGGCAGATCAGAAACACACTGCTGAGGGGAGCAGCGGGCGAGGCAGGAGAGGTCTGCCACACCATGTGGGATCCTCCCTGGCTGAGCGTCGAACTTGCATCGCCGCTGCCAACAGCTCCACAGCACAGCACTTAACCGCTGCGCCACCAGGGAGGCCCTCAGAGTTCTTCTTTTAAATACTCAGCTGATTACTATTGTATTACCTGTATCACCAACAATGAGCAACTTTCTGTTTAAATCAGGTGTTTTTAACTACTCAATGATTGCCTTCCTGAGATTCAGATCTAAAGAAGACTAGGTAGCCCTCCACTCTAATCCTGCATTTCCTCTTTCCAAAAGGGTTATTTCCTCTTGACTGCTCCACCTCTAAAAATGTCATTCTGGGATTGTAAACAATAGTAGTACTTTGCAAAAACAGAGTACTTTGCAAAAATCAAAGAAAAAAAATTTTTTAAATAAGTCAAGCAGGTGAAAGAAGTTGAAAGTGGATATCTTCTAGGCAGTAGGCCAGGAGCATAGAAAAACAAGATTTGACTAGTACACAAGAACTAAAAGACAGGAACAATTGGAGATCCAGGAGCCAAAGGCAGGCAGAATTCAGAGTGTACCAGAATGTGGCAAGCAGATAGCAACCAAGTGAACCAGAATCCCCAAAGAAATGCTTTAGGAGACCAGGAACACCAAAAATGAGGCAGATGGTTAGGGACACAGTAACAGGATAGGCAGTATAGCCTCTCTAAGAGTCTGGACAGTGGAAATCCCCAGGCAGTTTCCAAGGACACCTTGATTCTCAGGCCAAAGGTTTCAGCTTGAGACTGTCAGGAGAAGTAGGAAAAAACAAAACACAACACATGGGGGGTGGGGGGGCGGGGACTGGTAGCACAGGGGTTAAAGTCTCAGCGCTATTAACTATTGCCAGCCATTGTGACCTGAGTTGGATCCCTGGCCAAGGAGCTAACCCACACAGAGGTTTGACACAGGAGACCTTTCCTGTCTCACCCACTGCTCCCCTTGTTACAGGGAGGGAGAGGGGCACCCCAGAACCGCCAAACCTCCCCATTCTAAATAGTTTCTGCCATCCGCCGCATCAATATAAAACATATAAGACCTTAAGTGGAAAAGAAACCTTAATACAATTAGTGTAATAATACAGAAAATACAAAAAATACAGTTTCTAAACTAAGCACCCAAAGTTACCCATCACCTCATGGGCAAAAGTCCACCCAAATGGGATTGGCCCAAAGCAAGGCCCGAAAGCCTGCCACAAGTGTAAAGCACCTTTCAGCAGGGACCCATTGAAAAGGGCCAAAAACAGCCAGACAATTCTGGGAGGAAAAGAACAAAATCAAAATCAAGATCAATGTTGCCATTGTCACCTCCCCACGGGTCTCTCACCCACATATGTTCCATCAGTCCAGGCCAGTGCAGCTTCTTTACATGTCTCTCTGCTTCTTGTGCTTCTTCTGGCCTCCATCCTGCTTCCTTCCTTCTTCCTTTTTTTCTCTCTCCTTCTCCAACTTCTTATCTCTCCTGCTCAGCTCCACCCTCCCTTGGGTGGGGCAGGCAACCTGGGACACTCCCCTTTCCTGAGGACCACCCTCCTATACCCTGAGCAGTGTATTTCAGTCCATCCACCTGTTCTGCTCCCCCAAGCTGTCTCTGGTGAATCCTCTCACCTGCCACACACACCTTTGGCCTACATTCCAGTTCGTTTATTCATAAATAAATAAAAATAAATCTTAAAAATAATTTTTAAAAATATGCCAAGGAATATGGATTTAGGAGAACCAGGTCAGGCCCTCCCTATTCCTTTTGTTAACAGAAGGTCAGACTCCATGACTAGATAGCTGGCTAATTTTCTTTACTTTTATGCACAGCACTCTTGCTCTCTTCCTAGGTATTGTGCAGTTTTTAAACAGTCCTCACAGATACTGAACTTGGCGAGAGTCTTACAGTGTCGCAGGACAAGTTGAGAACTGAAAATAGATCCTGCATGTTGACTCAGCAGTAATGAAGCACTTGCTTCTTAATAATCACACCAGGTTAGAACTTGTCGTGTCTAGGACACCCTATTCCGTCCCAGCTTGGGTCTGATTTTCTTCCAAAGGTGGTTTTCTTATTAAAACAGAAGTACTGACAGCTGGTATCATGTTACATTCTCCCTCTTTGCAGAACCCTAACAAAGTTCTACAGATATGAAAGTCTGGTGACATTTTCCTTCTCGTGATAAAATACACAGAACCCACCCCCTGCCCAGGCCATCTGGGGAAACAAAATCTTTTACCTCTGTAGGCAAAAGAGTTTATCTGTTTCTGTTCTTCTTTCAAGCTGAGCACCTTCTCATGTAGTTACTTTGATAAAGAAATGACTTTCCATTCCTGCCTCACCTGACTGTTGATAGCAGAAGTTGAGGACTTTTCCTTAAAAGATTTCTTTTACATTTGGTTCATGGAATGAGAACTGGTAGATAGTTTTTCCTTTCATTCCTCATCTTCACATTCACTACAAGATCCAACAGGCAGCTCCGTGTCACTTTCTTGTTGAGTGCTATTTTTATCAATTTGGATCAGGTGACCTGAGTTTGAATCCCAGTTCAATCATTTTTAAGTTATGTGACCTTGGGGAAGTTACCTAATTTTTCTGGTTCCTAATTTTCTCATCTCTGAAAGATAAAAAATGATACTTAAGTATTTCTTTTGTGGATTAAACAAAATAATACATCTGAAGTTATCTTGCATGTTGTAAATTTTCTGTGGACATTAATAAAACCCTCAAGCAAATGCCCTCACAGCTGAAGCGGGTAGGGAAGGCGCTATGCCCTCTAGCTTCTCCATCACAGGAATATTTACATCTGAGACTGTTTTCGCAAGGTGCATAATTGGATTTATTAAAAAAAAATACAAAAACTCCCCAGGGACCCTCTAACTGTAGATTGCTTTCCTCTTAAGTAAATGGAAATTTCCAATATGCTAGTCCCTAGGGAAAATTTAGCTTAAATCCCCTTGTAATTTTAATGGTTGCTCTATAGTATCACATTGCACTTAAGGATCAGCATTTTTTACACCTGAGCAAACAAGCTTAGGAAACAGACTATTTATCATAGCTCACGGGATTAGTCAGAATTTCAAATGGTCCAGTGGTTTAGTGGCTTTCCACTTGTTTACTGCCCTTGCCTCTGCTAGCTAGCTGGGCTGGCTCTGGGAGTCTGCCTTTAGCCACAGGGCTCTTCTTTCAGTTCCTCAATTGCACTGTGCTCCCTCCTGCCATATGGGTTTTGCACATGCTGTTCCCACTTCCCAAAAACACTTTGTTCCCCTCCCTATCTTCCCAAACTCCTAGTTATCCTGCAGATCTCAGTTGAAAACAGTTTTTCCTGATACCTAAGGCAAATGTTGACTCTATATCATATGCTTCCAATGCCTATTTATGATCTAATGACATTTGTGAAATTATTTGATGGATGTCTTTCTTCGCTTCTGCATTAAAAACTCTCTAAGGGGAATTACCATGGCTGTTTTTTTGTTTAGCACCGCATCCACAGAACCTGCTTGCCTGGTACATACTAAACTAGCCACAAATATTTGAGTAAATGAATAAATTAACCAGGTCTAGATTTCAAGTCTTATGCTTTTTTTTCACTCCCCAAATAAAGTATCTTAGTCTAAATTGTATTGATGTCATAGGATCTGTGATTCTCATAGTCACTCTAGCGTTGTGACAATAGAGTTTGATGTTAATATTGGGCACCCTTGTATTTTTTATTTTAGACCCAAAAGCAAGTTAATTTAATTTAATTTTTATTTTATCAAAGTAGTATTGCAATAACATTACATAAATGTCAGGTGTGCATCACCGAGAATCAATATGTATCTATTCTACATTAAGTTCACCACTAAAAGTCCAATCCTATCCTTCATCATACATTGGCCCTCTTTTCCCATTTATTCATCTCCTTCCCCCTTCCCTCCTGGTAACCATTAATTGGTCTTATAGTCCTGCTGTGGACAGCTGGACAACTGATGAAGTTCTCTGCTATTAGAGTCTAAATGAATTTGCAACAGGGAGGCTGGGGAGAGTGCCATCAAGAGCAACTCTGCCTTTCACTCTCCCAGCCCGAGATTTTTATTAAAGAACAAAGGAACAAGAAAACAGCAGGCAATTGTGTTTATGCTTATACAAATTAATAAGGTACTGCTAAAACAAGTTTTCTAGTTAGTAGGGAACATGCGCACAGGCCCAGTACATTATCAGAGAATGGAGTCAATTTGGGGAAGAAGTTCTGTTTGCAAAATTTCTAACCTCCTGGGACTCTGTGTGCAGAATAAACAGTTAAAAACAAAAGACTCTGGCTCTCCTTAGGGCCACAGTCTACCAACATAGCCCAAAAGTTTATTTTGCTTTGTTCTATGCATCTTTTTTTTCTTTTCTCTATATCCCACACATGAATGAAATCATATGGTGATTATCTTTCTCTGTCTCACTTATTTTGATATCGGGCAAAGGGACTTCAGAATTGCCAAGGTCAGTCCCAAATTGTTCACCGGTCACTACCTTGGTTCTGCACCCGCACGCACAATTGCAGGACTACTCAGGCTTATGGAACAATAACAATAGGATTTATTTAACAAAAAGGGAGAAACAAGGAATTACTGAAGTCAACATATTTTGTTTACCTTACTTAAAGCAATGTCCAGTCCATTAAGTCCCAGAAAAGCAACAAAGTGGCGTCTTCCCACCACTGCTGACTGTGGAGCTCCTCTTCCAAACTATAGGCCACATTTCCAAAATGGTGTCTTCCTGCTTCTGCAGATGTGCAACAGCCAGAGAGTAGGCCAGGTTCTAACTCACGAGGAAGACACAGAACACAACTGGAGATGCTCCCAAAACTGCCGTGGTGCCCCAGCACAGCACCAGGCCAACAACACTGCAAACACCACCTACAGCGGCCAGACGGCCCAAAAGACAGCACTCATGCATTTTAGAAAGGCGCCCGCTTCGGGCCTCTGCCTTCTTTCTTCGGCTGCAGTAAAGACAAAACTGGGAGCAGTTTCCCTTGCTCGGCTACTTGCAAAGCCTCCAAAGTCGCTGGTCCCAAAGTCACTAAAGATTCAAAAACGTTTCTTCTTTTCCTACATTATGACAACTGCTTCTTTTATTCTTTCAGCTTGGCGACTACCTCTTTCATTCCTACATCGGGGGGGACTGAATCTTCTTCTACCTCAAGGCGACTGAATCTCTTTCTTCTTCAGTCCCCTCTAACCCTTATCAGAAACCCTGCCCCAAATGCAAACTTAGCAGTTTACCTGGGGCTATTCATTTTCAACAGCAAACCCCTCAGACCTTGGACTCAGCCTGGTTACATTAACACCTTGTGGTACATATTAGTTTAATGTACAGAAACTTTTTAGTTTGATGTAGCCCCATTTGTTTATTTTTACTTTTGTTTCTCTTGCCTTTGGTGTCAAGATCCCAAACACATCTCTAAAGTTGATGTGATAGTCTTATCACCGAAAGGGCCTCCCTGGTGGCACAAATGGTTGAGCGCAGCACTATGGAGCTGTCGGCAGCTGCTGCAGGAGTTCGACACTTCGACACACAGCCAAGGAGATTCCCACATGGTGCAGCAGACCTCTCCTGCCTTGCCTGCTGCTCCCCTCAGCTGTGTATTTCAGTCAATCTGCCTGTTCTGCTCCCCACTCTGTCTCTGGTGAACCCTCTCACTGCCTCACACCTCTGGCCTGCACCCCAGCTTGTATGCAGAAATAAATATTTAAAAAAAAGACTATCACCTATGTTTTCTTCTATATATTTCATAATTTCAGGTCTTACATCTAAGCCTTTAATTAATTTTGAATTAATTTTGATGTATGGTGTTAGGTAATGGTCTAGTTTCATTCTTTTGCATGTGTCAGTCCAGTTTTCCCGGCATCATTTATCTATTTATTTTCTTAATTTTTTAAAAAAATTATTTTTGTGTAGAAGAACTGGATGTAGGCCAGAGTGCAGTGGGTGAGAGAATGCACCAGAGACAGAATGGCGAGCAGAACAGGAGGATCTACTGAAATAAACTGCTAAGGGGAGCAGCAGACGAAACAGGAGGGGTCTTCTGTGTGATATGTGTGTCTGCTTCCTGGCCAACAACCTAACACAGGCCATAGGGGTGATGGCGCTGAGACTTAACCCCTAGGCCACCAGGGAGGCCCAGCATCCTTTATTGCATCCTTGCTCCATTGTAAGCTTGTAGCTCCTTTGTTATAATAGTTGTCCATATATATGTGGTTTTATTTCTGAGTTTTCAGTTCTTTCCATTGACCTCTGTGTCTGTTTTTATTCCAATACCAAGTTTTTAAAATTATTTTTACTTTGTAATACAGTTAGAAATCGGGTAGCGTGATACCTCCATTTTTGTTCTAGATTTTGTTGAATGCTTTTTCTACATCTGTTGAGATGATAATTTGGCTTTTTGTTTTCAGTGTGTTAATATGGTGCATTACATGATTGATTGTCAAATGTTAAGCCAATGTCACAGTCCTGGATAAACCCTGTTTGATTATGATTTATCCTCTTTTTTAATATTATTAAATTTGACTTGCTAAACATAGTCTTTAGCACCAAAATAAAATTTTAGCACTATTTTCATGGGCGGTAATGGCCCATACTTTCCTTGTAATACCTTTGTTTGGTTTTGGTGTCAGGATAATATTGGCCTTATAAACTGATTGGGGGAAACTCACAACTTTTAAGTTCCCTGAGAGTGTTCATGCAGATTTAATATTGTTTGTTATTCTGCTGTTAGTTAGAATTTACCAGTGAAACAATCTGGGTCTGTAACTATGTTACTTTAAAAAAAAAAATTACAACAAAAATTTTAAAGGCAGACTGCCATTTGCAATCCTCATTTCCATGTTTATAGTCTTGGAAGCTTGACAATACTATATTCTCCTACAAATGGACCTTGAAACTTGTGGAGTTTTCTTTGTAAGAAGGTTTTTGATTACAAATTTAATTCTTTAATAAATATAGTACTCAGATTACTTATTTCTTCTTGAGTACATTTTAGTAAATTCATCCATTTCATCTATGCCGTTAAATTTGTAGGTGTAAAACTATCAATAATACTATTTTTTAAATTTTTGTTTAATACTTATAAAAGCTTTAGTGATGGCACCACTCCCATTCTTGATATGGATATCAGTAATTTGTACTTTCTCTTACTGACCAATCTTACTCTAGATTTATTAATTTATCAATTTTATTAGTCTTCTCAAAGAGCCAGTTTTTAGTTTCATTGATTTTTCTCTATTGTTTTATATTAAATTTATTTTTATCTTTATTATTTCCTTCTGTATACTATAGGTTTAATTTTCTCCTTTTTCCCTAGTTTCTTAAGGTAGTCTCTAAGGTATTTTTCTGTTTGGTTTTTATTGTTTTGTTTCTGGAAGGAGAGTAAATCTAACTCCTGTATCCTATTATGCCTGGAAATAGAAGTTAGATATAATTTGTAGTAATCAGCTCTTCATCAGATTTCTACTGATCACTGAATCCAGATTTTTCCTTCCATAGGAAAAATCTTACAGGTTTTTTAAGCTTAGAGATTTCATATCTGCATTTTATCTCATTACTACTGAATTAGCATCAGATTTCTGTAAACTGTTTTTTTGAACGTTTCTTTGAGTAAAATTAGAATAAAGAATGTTTCTAAGTGAAAACTCTATCCTTTTTATAGTCTATGGTCTTTTCTTTATATTTACTGTAGAGCTCAATGTACTTCTGGGACTTCAGAAAATAAATAGCATGTTTAGCAATTTGAAGAAAGAAATTATGTGGTTTTTTTTTTAATTTCAAGGATGTAATGACACCCCAGAGTTTATCCACACATATGCTCAAGAGGAGGAAGTGATACTGTAAGAGGGGAGTCCTCAGAAAGGGGAGTGTCCCAGGACCCCACCCCCACCTCAAGCCAGAGAGATCCAAGACACCTAGGATTACAAATCCCATAATGCCATCATCACTGAAGGAAGGATGCTGAGGACTGAGGGTGGAGTTAAGAAATTGTTTTTGGGATTTAAAAACCAGACCTGTGAGCTCGGAGTGGGGGCAATTGCTCATGGTTGTGGATTGCCAGGTTTTTGAGATTTCAACTTAAGATTTCAGCTCAGCGGAACTGGTAGGACGCATTCACCAATTTATTCTTTATCTTTTTCCCTTCCCTTTTTGTAAATAAACCCTTTTATTAATTTTATTGTGTGTGTCTGCAGTTGAGTCTTATAAGTCCCTTTTAAGCACATGGGTGAGAACCCATAGACAGGCACCCCATGTGTATAGGGGCTGCCCTGTAACAATACCTTACATAATAAGTGATGGTATTTAGGGTTCTGAATACCCAGTTTGGCCTGAACTCTGCAACTTTGAAGTACCCTCTGCAGACAGGAAACGAATGAGAAGAGGGATGCTGCAACATCTGAAAGTTTTTCTAAAGGTGGATTCCGGGGTGGCTTTAAAATATGTCACAAATTCTTTGATACTCCCCCCTTCAGCAGTCTTCTCTTCCATTAGATGTGGGCTATGGAGACATAATGAATTATTTCTAACAAATTGATTACTATAACATAACTGAGCTGTCAATTCCAAGACGAGGTCATAAAAGCATTGCTATGGTATCTTCTGTCTAGGTCACTCTCGGATCATTCATTTTGGGGGAGATCAGCAGCCATGTTAGAAGGAAAGGGCCCCACCACAAGGAACTGAGCTGACAGACTTGTGAGTCACCCTGGAATCCGAGCCTCAGCTTCATTCAGGGCTTCATATTTTCAAATGGGGCCTCCTTGGTGGCATAGGGGTTAAGTCTCAGAGTGCTCATGCTATCACCACTGTGGTGATATATGGTTCTCTTTTCTCTGCATCCTGATCACTGAGTTCAATCCAGCCAGGGAGCTGACCCACATGGCGCAGCAGACCTCTCCTGCTTCGCCTGCTGCTCCCCTCAGCAGTGTACTTCAGTAGATCCACCTGTTCAGCTCCCCACTCTGTCTCTGGTGAATTCTTTCACCCCTGCACCTCTTGTCTGCATAAATAAATTTTTAAAAATCTTAAAAAAAAAAAAAGATTTTCAAATATTCCAGCAGCCATCTTGACCACAGTATCAGAAGAGTTGCTGAGCCAGGATCACCCTGCTAAGCTATTCTTGGATTCTGACCTTTAGAAACTGTGTGAGATATTAGATGTTGCTCTAGTTGCCAATTTGTGGTGATAATGGGCAAAAGATAAATAATACATAATACAGATTCACTACAAGATAGGTAACAATAGGTTTCTAGAACACAGGGGGTATCATGCCTTGGTGTTGGGTGTGTAACATACAACTGAAAGTATGACCCTATAAGCCTAAATCATATACAATGTTATAAACCAATGCTACCTCATATTGAAAAAAAAAAAACCCACAAAGGTATCAGGGTAAATTTCTTCGCCAGATTCTGTAAGAAGCTCTCAGAAACTATGACAGTTTCGGAGGTTCCAGGTACAGTCAGGGACGAATATTTCAGTGGTGCAGATTTTTGTGGTAAGTGGTTGCAGGGAAGGGGTTCTTTGGTTCTAGAGATACTCCAGAGATTTTTTACAATGGCCAAACAAAAAAAAACACCACACAAATTTTAGAAAGTTCAAGAAAAAGGGCAAAGATTCTCATACTCAGAAGTTAGAGAACTATTTTCTGAAGTAACAAGAAGTAGGAATCCTCCTTTTCTTCCTCTTTCCTTTCCTTTTCATCTTTAATTTAACACTAACACATCCAGAAACTGTAAGAAATACAGAAAATACAGAGGCAAAAAGAGGACAAAAATCACCACATAAAAATAATGGCTGTTAGCAGTTTTGGGTGTGATAGTCTGACAAGTAAATAAGTACAGAGAGACAAGCAGAAAAACAGACTTAGTTGGTACTTGAGTTGCCCCTTTAGAAGGTTTTTTTGACCTCCTTTGAGCTTGGCTGCATCTGGTTGGTGTGGTATGTGATATGACTTGTGGCTCCCATAGTCATACGTTTATTTTTGCACCCTTGTTCTAAAGCAGGTTACCTGGTCAGATATCCTGTAGCATGAGATTCTATGACTGTGGATCAAGCACTTTATACCCTCTGGGTAGTTCTGGCTGAGGCTCTCTGGGTAGGAAACCTAATACTTATTATACTTATTAACCTTGTGAGAATGAATCACTAGCCCTTTCAAAATAGGAAAGTTCTAATGTTCAGGCCACTTTCCTTGAAGAAGGAAAGGGGCCTTTGTGCTGGTTTTTGATGCTGAGGAATTGGAGGTTCAGAGGCAATGGTCACCAGATTTGCCTTGGTAAATGTGGGCCCAGCTGTTGGGTCCCCAGAGAGCATCCATCTCTGTCACATATTCATGCCACTTATATGTTCATCATATCAGCTCTGGAATTACTGATGACAAGTCTGATTAATATCAGTTGGCTGAGTCATTTGGTCTACTTGGTTTTTTAGTGCCCAGTGGATGTTTTCTGGAGGATGTTATGTGACAGAAAAATCTCACTTTATGCCTACTTCCACATTTCCATGAACATTCCTCTAGCCAGACTTCTTGGCTTTGGTCTGACAGCTTCCAGCCCTCCACACAGATAATCAAGCCATTACCCATAGCCCATGATCTATAGGCATCCTCATCTAGGGCCATTTCCCCTTTTGTAGAAACAGATGACCAAACAGAATCTGTTCCTAACTCTGTCCTTTGGGAAGATTTTAGTACTACACTGTCTTCTAAGACCACCTTTGCTATGGCTTGAGTTCAATTCCAGGCAGGGGAGCTAACCCACATGGTGCAGCAGACCTCTCCTGTCTCGCCCTCTGCTCCCCTTAGCAGTGTATTTCAGTGAATCCACCTGTTCTGCTCCCCACTCTGTCTCTGGTGAATCCTCTCACCTCCTGCACCTCTGTCCTACACTCCAGTTCTTCTACACACACACACACACACACACACACACACACACACACACACGAACATCTTTGAATGTGGCTGAGATGTAGTCATCCTTTTTCAGCTTGTAAGAATTTAATGAGTTGACCCATCTGTAACCAATCTTGGACTTTTCCATTCGCTTTATCCAAGCTCCTTCAAAGCTGATGGTCTTCCTTGCCACCCAGTATATGTCAAGCAGCAATAGTCCCGAGTGGAATATGTAGTCTTCAGAACCCAAAAAGACTGCTAAGCTCTGTGCTTCTTTCTACATGTTGAGGGTGAAAGATGGCCCTATTTGTCTTTCACTTTGTAGCAGTTTTTCTGACAAGCCTGTCACCACTGAACTGACTCCGAAAAATCCCACACTGAAATGGCTGGTTTCCAAATATGCATGACCTTTATCTCCCTATAAATGTAGGTGTCTTACCAAAGCACCCAGCCACCTTTACCTGACCGCTGGACACCAACATGAAGTGAATTACCCATCTTTACTGGGAGGTTGTCTCAGTCACCAAACCATAAATTTGGTGAGCTAAGCATTACATTGTTAAGGGGAAATGACACATAAGATCAGGTTTAAGTAGCATCTGAAGCACAAGTACATTGCATAAGCAGGTGTCTCACTTTCACCCTTAATCTACACCCACATCCTATGGATGCTCCCTGTGACCAATCAGCAAAGGAAGAAGAAATTCAAGCCTGTATAACAGATAACTGCTTACAATATGATGTTACTAGTCAAAATTGAACATCTATAGCAATCCAACTTAGTTATGTTTGAAAAGACAGTGATTGATGGAAACCTTCTCAGTCAATCTTGACTTTGATCAGTCCACGGCATGTTCCATTTTGCCAAGAAGGAGAGGTGGACCAGAATATCAAAATTTGGAGGACAGATGCTATGAATTTGGTCACATGTTCAGAAGTTAAGAAGGAAAAAGAGAGCACCAGCATTGAGGAAAGTTGTTTGTGAATGAGTATCTTGGAATGATGCCAGAATGTGAGGATATTTGTGTCCCTTGTGAATCAAATATCCACTGCAGTAGAAGATTCTCTGAAAGATTTGGTAGACAAGATTACCCAACATGCGATTTCTTTTCCAAACACTTTGGAACTAGCATAATAGGATCAGAAAACGAGTAATGGTGTCAGGGATAGAAATTATTCGTGGATTTAATATGGAGTTCCCTTCAACAAATGATCTGACTAGTACCAGTCCCATCTTTTGCTCTTGGGGACAGAGGAGACAAAAGGACATTTACAACCTCCATATAGATTTAGTGTTCACTTACCTCTTTATTACTATCTCCCTCCCCTTTTTTTTTCTCCTCAGCTTGCTGCTGCCCCCTACAGGCTTCATACCAGTTCCTGCCCGTGACAGCCTCTAGGCTCCGCCTCTGCTCTAAGAAATACAGTGGGGAGAGAAAGTTGAGAAAAAGTAGTGCTGTTATGATTGCCTCTAAAGCCCCACAAACATTGATCCTAATCCTTAGCAGCATAAATTAAAGAGGTTAGTTCACCATTAAGTCTCAGGAGACTCTCCTTTCATTGTGTTCATTTATGTCGTGGACAGGGATTAACCATGTTGATGTAGCGGTAGTTGCTGGTTTGGGCTTATCCCATTGAAACTGGTGAGCTATTCCCTTCACCTTGTGATTACTTGGGTCTGTTGTCCTCTAAGAAATATACTTCTAAACTGAGCCACACAAGAAATCTACATACTGGCATAAATGTGTCATGTGTTTCAAGGATAAAACTGCTCCAAAGGCTTTTGGGGTCATGATGGGATTTTTTTAATGAATGCAAAAAAGAAAAAATTCAAATTGCTGAATGCCATTTTGACCTTGAGCCCCCAGTCCACCTAATTTGAGCCCCCTACTCGGTATTCAACTCAGTGGGGAAACAGTGCCATCTGGTGGCAGGTTGATTACCTTGTTTCCTTCTCTTACTATTACTAAGGAATAGCAATGTGATAATTTGTCCTCATTGAACAGAAATTCAGTCTGGATGATGTGCCTTTCTTAGCCACCATGTGAATGCCAGAAATATTATCCATGTAGTTAATTAATGTTTGTTTACCAGCATGCCACACGATTTCTGATCAGGAACTTATTTTGCAGTTAAAAAAAAGTAAGTCTGTATTTACGGAGTTCACTGATCTTTACGTTGCATCCCCTGAAATTCTAAGCAGAGCAGTGTCATTCAAGGTAATCAGAATTAATCAAGGATAAATGAGTAGGGGTCCCAGCTCCTGGGAAATGGGATAACAGGAATGAGATGGGGAATCAGGATCTTGGCTTTTGGCTGGGGCTTATAATAGGGTTCTCATCTTCCATGCCAGCTTCAGGTTGGAAAAAAGGTATGAGACCCAGCAAGAAGGAATGCAGAAGGGAATCGAGCTTCTTTTTACCAGGACTTTCAAGGGGGTCATGTTCAGAGCAATGACATTGTAGTATTTAGGATGGTCCTTAGCCTGGCAGCACCTAACCCCATTTTCAAACCTTGGTGGGTCCATGAGAAATGATGACTCAACTTATGAAACTTAGATGCTCATGCAAACAGACCTTGATTTTTATATATGAATAGATATGTGTGTGTGCATATATATATATATATATATATATATATAGAGAGAGAGAGAGAGAGAGAGAGAGAGAGAGAGAAGAAAGACTGGTAGTAAGTAAGGGACTTAAGGGTTCTAGATCTCTCTAGATCTCTAGATTTCTTGTCTCAACTATCTTCTCTTCCAGAAACTATATACTTTCACTCCCTGCTTCAACATTAATATTGGTTAATAAAGGAGTAAAAATATGGAGCAAACAAACAATAGAATAAGCTTCAGTTGTCACTGACACAACAATGCAATCTTCCCTGCTTTTGGTCTTTGGTACCACGACAAGCCAAATACTTTGGTGAGTGGTGCCCAAACCCAGGATTTGGTTGTAGGCCAGTCCTCATGGCAGATTCAAACTGGGCAGGCCTGTGTCCTCCACCATCATCTGGAACAGGTCAGTTCTGACTCCTTCCATAGCCTTGTGGTATTTTGGGTGTTAGGCTGGATGCCTAGAAAATTACACTGTGGGTTAAAGTTACTCAGATGGAATGGAAGTCTGAGGCAAACAAAGTCCATGAGCTCTGTCAGGCAATCAGAGGCAGTCAGATTTTGTGTGATTTCTTCACCCTGCTATGTCAGTAGCTGGATAGACCTGTGTTTTTCCACTTGGTCAATGTCTCCTTATTGTTACTGGGCAGATCCCTCAGCAGTGGGAGACTGCAGGGGCAGTAAGGGTCTTTTACCCTGCTGCTCCAAACAAGTCTGTTGTGGCTAGTTGACCTTTAATGTAGCAAGAATATTTCCTGCACCCTTCCTCTGCCCAAACAAGTTTGTTGTTGTTAACGGACCTTTAAAGTAACACGTGTGTTTCCTGCGGCCGGGCTCTTTCCCCACAGGTGAGTGGTGCCAATCAGACTTATGGGAGGGGCACCCTGAAAGAGGGGAGAAGCCAGGGTCAGGGAGAGAGGAGGAAGCAGAGAAGAAAAGCAGCAGAGCAGGGGCAGAGAGCAAAATAGGAAAAACAGGAGAGAAGAAGAGCAGAGAAGCTTCAGATAGCAGAGAGCCCCAGAGAGAAGCAGAGAGGAGAGACCAGCCCCAGAGAGAAGGAGACACCCCAGAGAGAAGGAAGACCCCAGAAGAAGACGATGACAATGGGGCTGGATTCCTGCAGAAGAAAGAAGATGATTCCAGACTCCGAAGAAAGAAGAGGAAGACTCAGTGTCCGGCCTCCAGGGAGAAAAAGAAACATCCAGCAGCTGCCCTCCGAGGAGGAAAAAGAAGCTGGAGGACTCTGTAGGGACTGGGCCTCCTGTCCTGTCTCTGACTTTGCCTGAAAGGAGCCCCAGAGGCCCTGGGCCTGGTGTCTCAGGGAGCTGTTTGCTGGTGAGGGACCAGTAGGGAGCAGCACTACTGCCCAGTGCAGCCCAGCACTCCTGATGACCGGTGGCGATTCTGGGTCTAGAAAGCCGGCCCCTTGTGGATGCTGTAAGCTCTTTGTTTCCCATTTGTAAAATAAACGTCATGTTTGTTGTTGTTGTTCCTGTAGCCTGAGGTCCCTTGCAATTGTGTGTGCAGGTGAGAACCCACAGACAGTGACCTGTCCTCTTATCAGGCACTGTCCTTTGTTGTTTGTGGCTTTTGGCCTTTTGGGGTGTTTGCCCCAAACACGTGGGGCTCTTTCACATGGGATAACTCTTGCCCCAGAGCCTGGGCAGTGTGCCCTGTCCGCCCTGCTTTCAGTTGGTGACCACAAAGGGACTGGACCCCCCTGTATCCATGCCCCCACGAAGGGACTGGACACCCCTGTGTCCTTCCGTCTCCCACCTGGTTTCATTATGACCAGAGGTGGGACAGGGAGAGGGTTGGAAAGCACCCTAGGATTGCTGTAAAAGGGAGGAGGTACATGTTGGCCTCATTATTTCGAGTCTCAGACTCCCTGGAAGGGTCTGGAAGAGTACAAGGCTATAGGAGGCTTAGCCTGATGACTCGTAGTTTCTGTGCCTGGAATGAAATCTCTGCATAGTAGAGTGAGATGGAGGTCAGGCTGTCACGGTGCCTGTCTAACAGCACGTCCTTCCCTTCCCCAGTGTCTGTCATCCAACAGGTTTATCTATACCTCATGGGATTAGCTCCCCAGTTTGAATCATTGCGTGTTTTTCCTGAATCAGGACTCATTTATGATGGTCACTGATTTTTTTTAATGTCAGTCCCTTAACCATTTTAATTATTTATTATTAAATCTATACCTGGGTTTCTCTTTACTTCCTAGGTTTTATTTTATGAAATAGCTTTTCTTAACCACATGTATTCTGATTAATTATCCATGATATTTCTGTCGTAACGCTTATTGCATGAAAAAAAAAAGGTCATTTCTTTAGAGACATTTTATGCCAGACTTTTTTTTTGGCCTTTTAAGAATTCTTTTGGTTTTTATGAAAGAGGATTTTCAATGGATTAATTTCATCAGGCAATTTTAATTCTGTTTACTATTTATAATTAGGAGAACTGGTTAATATTCAGAGTTTTCCTTTTTCTACCCAAATCCCTTTCTAAAAATTAGGCCATGATGATTTGCCAAGCAAAAAAAGAAAGGTTCTATTGCAGAAAGTATCACTACTGAGATTTGACTGAAATATTCCAGAGTGTTGAGTACATATTCCATAATGTATTCACACTGCAGAATCGTTGCTTTTCTACAGTTCTTAATCTTGAGATTCAGACATTAGAAGACTTGTCTGTTTCCAAGAACTTAGTTATTAGATTGCTCATAAGCCTAGAGAATCCCATTTCTCCTTTTGGTGAGACATACAGGACTATCAACACCCACAAATCCATAACTGCTTCCTTGACATTTTCCCCTCCTGGATGGGTTCTAAAGACAGGAGAATGA
Source organism: Scalopus aquaticus (assembly GCA_004024925.1). Lineage (NCBI taxonomy): Eukaryota > Metazoa > Chordata > Mammalia > Eulipotyphla > Talpidae > Scalopus > Scalopus aquaticus. The sequence continues at coordinate 67,351 of PVIJ01003410.1, forward strand.
AAAGATCTATCTGCCAGATACTGTGCTATTTGTTTTTCATATGAAGACTCAAATAATCCTTACAATGACCCCATTAGCCACACTTGACAAATGAGAAAATTTCTGCTCAGAGTAATTAGGTAACTAACCAAACTCACATAGTTGCTAGATTAGCAATGTGGAATCCAAACTCAGATCTGCGAAACTTGAAGGCTTGGGTTAGTTTATTAGATTTATCACTCAGAAAAAGACAAGGATCCTATATTACTAGATGAGTTTGCAATAAATGTTTTCTCTCCAGATGCCCACAAAAATTAGAGACTAATGCAAAGCAAGGAAGTATAAATTTTATATCAGGCCAATAGAAATATGGTGACATAGATTTCAGAGGTCAGATTAGAAACTGAGCAGGCTCTCGGAGTTTAGAGATGAATTTGTAATAGGCTGGAGAGGAGTGTGTGGGCAGACAATCAGGTGTTATCAGGATGAACCTGGAAGGCATAATGCTAAGTGAAATAAGCCAGACAGAGAAAAACAAATGCTGTTGTGTGATCTCACTTACATGTGTAATCTGAAAAAAAAAAAAAAAGTTGAACTCATAGAAGCAGGGACTAGAACTGCCAGGGGCTGGAGGTTGGTGGGGCTAGGAGGTTGGTAATGGGGAGATGTTGGTTAAAGGAAACAAATTTTTGGTTATATAGCATAAACAAGTCTAGGGATCTAATGTACAGGCGTGCTGGCTATACTTAATCGTGTATTGAATACTAGACATATTCAGAGTGTAGATTTCAGTTATACTCATCACACAAATAATGGTAACTATATGGGGAGATATGTTAATTAGCTGGACTACAGTCATCATTTCACTATGTACCTGTATTTCAAATTATCATAGATATTTCAATACATACAATTTTTGTTAAAAATTTTAAGGGCTTCCCTGGTGCTGCAGTGGTTAAAGTCTCAGCACTGTCAAGCTATCACCAGCCAGGGAGCTGACCCACATGGCGCAGCAGACTTCTCTCTCCTGTCTCACCTGCTGCTCCCATCAGCAGTGCATTTCAGTAAATCTGCCTGTTCTGATCCCCATTCTGTCTCAGGTGAATCCTCTCACCACTGCACCTCTGGCCTACACCTCAGGTCTTGCATGCATAAATAAATAAAAATAAATATTTAAAAAAATAATAAAAAGTTTAAAATAGCATCTGCTTTGAAAATACTCAAAATTAATTCTTAAAAAGAAAATGTAAGTTAATGTTTAATAAATTAATTTTTTAAATTAAGTGCAAAACTCCCACTAATGGTATTACTATTAGCGCTAATAGGAATACAATAAGCTGTGCTTCTCAAGAATTTCACAATCATTGAGGTCACTTCTTTCTTTCTCCCATTGATGGAGGAGATATAACACAAAATAAGATTAGAACTAGACCCACACAAGAAAGTGGGGGTAGAAGAAATCAACATAACCATGAGCACAATCCCTAAGTGACAGCTCCTAAGTTCAAAGCATAGGTAGGAGCTAGACTGCAGTCTAGGGGCAAATATATGGGGATTGAGCCCACTGTAGAATCTCCGGTCTCTTTTCCAATTCTAGTTAGCCAGTAAACAGACAGCCATCCTTGAAGATGAGCCCCTCCCAACTGAAAGAAGGCTATATAGGTGCCATCCGTGCAAGAATTCGGGGCAGCCATTTTCTCTGCCCACCTGTGCCTATGCAGGTGCTTTCCTTTACCAACTCTGTCCCTCTGCAGGGCAGCGGCCTGCCTGTCTGCCCGTGACCTGCACCATGCAGGCCTCTCTTAGCAAACCTGCTCCCTCAGAGGGGCAGCTCTTCCTGTCCACTTGTGCCTGTACAAGAGTCCTTTACTTCCTTGTCCTAATAAACCTGTTCTTTAAGTATAACTGAGTCTCTGTCTCATGGAGAAACTTGTCACATGCTCCCGAAGGGAGCTCTGGTGAAACCTTTCCTAGAGTGAACCCAAGGACCCCGCTCCGCTCTCAAATCCATTGACTCTAAAACGACATCACCATCATCTCTTCATTCTCCTTTCCATCCTCTCTCACCCTTCAATGATTATACTTCAGAACCGTATTATTTTAAATTTTTGTTAAATGGAATTTTCTAGTTCCCCATTCTTTCTTTTTCTTTCTTTTTTTTTTGAAGATTTATTTACTTATGCATACAAGCTGGGGCGCAGGCCAGAGCTGTGGGGCAGTGAGAGGGTTCACCAGAGACAGAGTGGGGAGCAGAACAGTCAGATTGACTGAAATACACTGCTGAGCGGAGCAGCGGGCGAGGCAGGAGAGGTCTGCTGTGCCATGTGGGAATCTCCCCACCAGTGCATCAAACTCGCCCCCAGCAGCTGTTGACAGCTCTACAGAGCTGCAGCTTAACCTGTTGTGCCACCAGGGAGGCCCACCCTACTCTTAATTTTTCTAACAAAAAAGGAAAAATAAACATTTACTTTAGCTTCTAAACCTTTTGATTGAGCCTCCTTTTTTGGTCGCTATTGAACATCAGTGGGTAAAGTGTTGGGTAGACCAAGCATTTCCAAGTTCTTCATACAGCCTTTGCTTCCTCTGCCAGGCCTCTCACAATTTTTCTCCCTCTTCTCAAGGAGAGTACTTTTACCAGAAGGGCTTGGGGGACAGGGACAGAGCTGAAAGAGGAATAAAAAGGAGACAAGGAACAGCATTCCTCGTTCTTCATTTGCACTTCACAACCTGCCATTGACTGATCATGTAACTCAGATCATGTAATCTCAGCCTGAAGTTCTGTACCAAGCCTATGTCTGATACCTAACTTTCAAAGTAGAAGAAAAACCCCACTTCATTTCTTTAAGCTTGGAGACAAATATTCTACTCAAGAAAACAGATCGACATTTATACTGATTTGAAAATGCTGTGATATTTTTGAAAATTGCTGGGCTCAAATAGCTTTCTGGCATTAGGAAACCAAAGAACCTGCCAGATGACATTTTTACTCAAGGGAGAGAGGAGGTACAGAAGAGAAGGAAATTTGGATTCACAGCTGAATGTCTGGCTTAGACGTTAAACCTCTCTGGCTGAGAATGTGTTTTCTTGCTCCTGTTTTTGGTGTAATGCCAAGGGAACTGTCAGACCACAAATAATCACTCTTAAATTGCAGGGGAAACCAGAACCATTAAGAAAAATATTAGAAGCCTGTTCCAGGATCTCAACATTTTAGAGGGCAAAGAAATAAGATACCTGGCTAGCCTGTTTTACTAGGATGGAAAATAAAGAACAGCTGGATTGTAAGCAAGAATGACAACGTTTCCAGGCTTTGTCATGGATTCTAAAAAGACAATGTAGTTAGATAAACAAATTTGCTGTAACTTGGGTAATAAGAAAAACAAAGGCAGAAGTCTAGGTATCAGATTCATGATAGGCCAAAATAATTGTGTAATCTGATCAGGATTCCTGATTCTGATGCATTTAAAACCTAAGGAACTGTCTGCATTGCAGAAACAATTTATCCTTCTGACTGTAAAATTCCTTTGAACCTGACTGTAAAATTCTTCACTTCTCAAACTGTATTTTAGAAGATCTTGCTAAAAGGTTGGCAAAAGCCACCCACCCCAAAAGGTCATTATTTTCAGAATTTACAGTTCAATATCCTGAGTAATAGAGAGGGACAGAGAGATTTCCTGTAACAGCTGAGAATATTTTCCTTCTTCCTTTTTTGTTTCCCAGTTAAAATGTTTGAAATCCTATTTCAATAGTGTTAACTATTGGATGCTATAGGATTAATAGGATTTTTATAGGATTAACACAGGTTAAGAGGTAAGAATTTGAATTGTTAATATGCTTGGCTGAGTTCCGTTCATGAAATTCTGTTTGGCCTTTCAAGTCTACTTTCTACCTTTTATGTTTTTCTTGCACCTGGAGGCTGATCTGAATATACCAAAGTTTCCAAGCCCTCTGGCTTCTGATTGGAGGTAACCAATAAGAATTCCAGGCGGTGGCTTGGTGACAGACAGGGAGGAAAGTGAGTCAGGGAGAATCTTTATTTCCCTGGTTTCTTCCCAGTGAATTCCTTGACCAAAGATCATATCTTCTTCCTTGTGAATTTCTTGATGAAAGATTATAAAACAAGGTGACCTCCATCTGACTTTCCCCTGGGAGCTGAGATTGCTCCTTCCCCTTATTTAATCTACTTGGAGTAGACTTATCCTTGTGGTTTTTCTACACCCTGCCCACATCTTTATAAGCAACGTTTGTAAATAAACCCACTTAGAAGTTTTTTAAGTGTGCCATCTATTTCCTGCGAGTCATTCTGCAAATTTTATCACAGTCCTCTAACTACGTCCTAAGACACTATGAGATAAGAAGCAAAGGACTGACTTGGTGCTCCTCAGAATCTCATACCATGTCCCAACTCATTGCTGAACCCCATCTGCCAATGCCTATAGTGTTATGCCTAATCTTGCAATCTCTCCCTCCCTTCTGTTCCCCCAAGCTGCAATAGCCACTTCACCTACCCTCCTTCATACCCACTGCCAGCTCCATGGGGCTAACCACCATCATCTCCTACTGTCTACGTCAGCAGCTCACCAGCTAGTCCTCTGCACTCATCCCCGCACCTTTTATCTATTGCCCAGATTGCAATCCAAGTGCTTTCTCTAACCTGATCATATAGATGATGCTTAATAAGCATTAAATGAGGGAATGACTAAGTTCCCCTTAGGCTTAAAATTCCTCTATGGCTTCCTAAAACCCAACAGTCTTAAAAGGAATATAAGATTTATAAGATCCTCTAAGACCTGGCTCCTGATGAACCCCCAGCCTCGTTCACAAAACCGCCCCTCTTGCTCCAGCACACAGAGCTCCTGTGAGCGCAGTGAGCTCTGCTCTTCCTCGCCCCACGACCTTCCCACCTGTATCCTCCATGCAGGAAATTTTCCTTTTCCTCTTGTTCTTCACGCGTCCTTCCAGTCTAGCTTGAGTATCATTTGCTCAAAGAAACCTTACATGACTTTTCTCCCTTTCTCCCATCAGACCAAGTTCCCTTATTCATCTCTTTGTTAGCACACATTCCAGTTATAATTAATTATTTCTGTAAATAGTCACTCAGTGTCTGGCTAATCGAACATATCTCACTGCCTGGCCTGCTACCACTCTTCTCCTAGACATCAGCGTCGCTTGCTTGGATGACTGAAATAACTCCCTACCTGGTTTTCAGACTTCAACTTTTGCTACCTCTCATGTTCATTCTCCACATGAGTTTTTATTTTATTTATTTTTTAAAAAGATTTATTTATTTATGCATACAAGAACTGGGGTGTAGGCCACAGGTGGGAAGGTGAGAGGATTCATCAGAGACAGAGTGGGGAACAGAACAGGCAGAGGTACTGAAGTACACTGCTGAGGGGAGCAGCAGGTGAGGCAGGAGAGGTCTGCTGCGCCATGTGGGTCAGCTCCCTTGCTGGGGATTGAACTCGTGCTGCAGTGGCTGCGGATTGCTTCATAGTGCTGAGACTTAACCCATTGAGCCACCAGGGAGGTCCTATTTATTTTATTTTTTAAATTTGTTTTTGCATAGAAGACCTGGGGTGCAGGCCAAAGGTGTGGGGGTGGGGTGAGTATTCACCAGAGTCAGAGCAGGGAACAGAACAGGTGGATTGACTGAAATACACTGCTGAAGGGAGCAGTGGGTGAGACAGGAGAGGTCTGCTGAGCCATATGTGTGTCAGCCCCCTGGTCAGAGGTCGAACTCAGGCGGCAGCAATGATAGAACTGAAACTTAACCCCCTAGGCCACCAGGAAGGCCCTCCACATGGGTGTTTAAAAAGTTAATGGATCATGTCCCTTCCACCATGCTGAGAATAAAATCCTAGCTCTTCACTTTGGCCTGCTGTGCCTGCCTGATCTTCTGCTGCTTCTCTCTCTGCCTTGATCCTTACTCATGCTGGCCTCTTTTCCATTCCTCTAACTTCCCTCCACTGGTACCATAATAACTAGTGTTTTCTCCCTCTTTCTAATCTTATGCTTTGTTTCTGAAATTTCTAACATTATTGCATAGTTTATGTTTTCCCCAATACCCTATCTCCTATTCTTTTGGTGATTCAGTCCCCTTCCTTAGCTGATCTTCTTCTACTCCAGTCCTAAAACTGCCTTCCCATTCCCCAATGGATATGGGACCCAAATCTGACCAGTCCAATCTGCTGTTTCCCTGATGCTTTATCATGTCTCTTGTCAGAGATTCTTACCTGAAGAAAGAGTACACTAAGTCTTAAATTAAGCAATACACAAGTAAGGACTTCTTAAATACTTCAAATCCATTCATTTATCCAACAAATATTATTGAGCTCTTTCTCTGCACGCTACTGTGCTATCTACCTATTGTGTTAGGAGCTGGGGAAACATGCAGCAATGAACAAAAAGGAGGCATACATCCTTGTCTTGGACAATTTTGTAAGTCAGACAAGGCCAGTCATCTCATGGTTATAATTCTTAGTATTAAAAAGGGATGCAGCACATTCCCGGAGCCATCAAAGACTTTCATGATCAAATAAGTTTTACCACTGATTTTGTAGATTCTAAGACTAATCTGTTCTACAAAGCATATTAGAATGCAAGATATTAATAGAAAGAGACATTAAAATTCTATTATTTCAAAGAACTGAATCACTCTGCTGGTTTGAGATAATATGTAATCAGTATGAATCTAAAATGACTCTGGAAAGTAGAGACATAGCACAAGGTCATACTCACATCTTTCCTCTCCAGAGATTTTTCAGAACATTACCACTATGTTCAAATGAAAATGACTAAAAAAAGCGATTAATCGTAGGCTTAGGAACTGAAAGTGCAAGAATATGAGTTTGGTGTTGCAGGAAAAAATGTTAAATCAAATTCTATCAGTTTACTTCGGTATAAGCCTTCTAAGCATGAGTTTAATTCTTTCATTTTTAGGATTCATTGTTTTTATATTTTATTTAGTGAGTTGAAAAATAAATAACGAAGAGGAAAATAATCAGCCATCATCCTGCCATTCAACATCAACTCTTCTTAATATTTTGGCATTCTAGCCTATTTGTCATATTCAAAATATTTCTTAGTGTGTACCTGTCTCTATATAATATATATGTACATATATCTCTTTTAAAGCATATAAACATATGTATTTTTAAAGGAAGTATATATAGTCAAAATGTAAAAACAGGAAATCAATGCTTAAAGTTCTTTTTGAATATTTTCCTTCTTGGTACCCAGAGGTAATCACTGTTTTAAATTTGACCAGTACCATTCTATTCTATTTTCTACACAATAGCTTTATATACATATATACAAATAAAATGGATCCTTAGGCCACTTATCCAATGCCAGTCTGGAACCATGGAGGGGTGGTAATTATAGGATCCACATACCCAGATCAATGTCTGAATTATAGCTTAGGCCAACAGAGGGGCTTACCAAAATTATAAATATAAGGCCATTTTTCTGCAAGAAAATTGGTTCTAAACCATAAGATGAAATTAAATAGAGTACTATCCCAGCATTGCATCATGACTTCACCTGAATGAGTGTGAAGACCTCTGTTCCATCAGAGCAGTTGCCACAGAGCAAGAAATATTTATTGTCTATCACGTGACAGGCACTGCTTCAAGTGTGAGTGTTTAGCAGTAAACAAAGCTCTTGCTTCACAGAGCCTAAATTCTAATAAAAGAAAGAATAAATAAAGAGGGTCTCCCTGATGGTGCAAAGGGTTAAGTCTCAGCACTCTGAAGCTATGGCCAGCTACTGGTCCCATCCTGGGAGCTGACCCACATGGAGCAGCAGACCTCTCCTGTCTCACCCGCTGCTCCCCTCAGCAGTGTATTTCAGTCAATCTGCCTGTTCTGCTCCCCACTCTGTCTCTGGTGAACCCTCTTACCTGCTCCACCTCCCCCCCCCACCACTTCTGCAGCTCTTGTATGCATAAAATAAATAAATCTTTAAAAAGAGAAGAAAGAGACCAAAAGACTTCATGTAATAATAAACGTGATAAAGTAAAGTAGAATCAGGTATGAGAGAAGCGAAGATGTTTGGGTGGGTCAGGGAAGCCTCTTTAGAGAGGTGACCTTGATGTCAGCACAAGGGAAGGAGGGAGACAGACCAGCAAGGAATCAGAGCAAATCAGTGTGATGACATATTTGCTATGATTTGCCACTTTAGAGCCCTGTGGCTCATATTACAATCTAAACCTCTGAGGAAGAAGAAGGAAAGAGGCCCCTGAGGAATCCAGCTCAGTACATATGTGGTTTATTTAGATGATTAGAAGGATAAACCAAAGATGACTTGGAGGATAGATAGAGCTGTTAAGACTTCCCCATTTGTCTTATGGTCAGTTTCTAGGACCTTGAAAAACTGAGCAAGTGTTAGGAATTTGTCTTAACTGTACTTTAATCTCTCTCTGAACCTTCTGCCCAAGGCCCATGCCCCCTTATTCAGGGAATGGCACCACTTTTTTTCTGGGATATATTCTCCCCACTATCACCAAGTGATTTACGAGGAACTGCCAAATTATTATAAATCCAGCTCTTTGGTCACGATTGATGGGTCAGTGGGTGGGAATATGACCCACACCGGGCCAATCAGAGTGTTTCATGTCCTGGACACAGAGCAGTTCACGGCCTGCTCAAAGCCAGGCCAATCACAAGCCAAGATAATTACCCTCCATCCTCAGGATTTTGTGCCTTGGAGCTCAAGGGGGAAAAGTTCAGTCTTTTTCTAGCAGTAGATCTGTGAGAGGTGAGGCCAGGGAGCCGACAGTCCTGTCTCCCTGCTGCAGAGAACAAACCAAGAGGTAAGAAACAAGCCAAGAGGTAAGAAAGAGAGTTAGTAATGCGGAGGTCCTGGTTCCGGATATCCTTGAGTGTGTCTTCATCCCCTCTGCTATTGCAAGAGGGGGGTCCTCAGGAAAGGGGAGTACCCCAGGGCCCCACCCCCCACCTCAAGCCAGAGAGAGCCAAGACGCCTAGGACTACAAATCCCAGAATGCCATCATCACCTAGGGAAGGATGCTGAGGACTGAGGGTGGAGTTAAGCAATGGTTTTGGGGATTTAAAATACCTGACCTGTAAGCTTGGGGGGGCGACTGGTCCGTGGTGTGGATTGAGGAGAGTTTTCCTGAGTAGGCAAGAAGAGTCCAGCTCAGCGAAACTGGTAGGATGTTTTTACCAATTTATTTCTTTATCTTTTCTTTTCCTTTTTTGTAAGTAAATCTCTCTTTTTTTTAAAATTAATTTTATTGTGTGTGCCTGCATTTGAGTTTTTAAGTCTCTTTTTAAGCGCATGGTGAGACTCCAGACAGGCACCCACGGGGTTACCCTGTAATACTATTATGAGTTTCTGCTCAACTCCCCTTTTGTCTTATGGTCAGTTTCTGTAATGACAAGAAGAGTCCTAATACAAATGTGTTCTCCCATATCACCCAAGTTTCTAAAATCATGTTCTCCCCAACTCCTGCTTCCTAAATAAAATTTCTCTCCATGTGCTAGGAGAAAGTAATCTGATTGGCTTTTGAAACAATTCGCACTGAAGTACGGACAATTGAAAAGCTTTCCTGAGTTGATAACGTTAGACTATGCAAGAGTGGAAGCAGGAGGTGTATGAGAAATCTGTATACCTCCTGAGTTTTGTTGTGACCTAAGACTGCTATAAAAATATTAGGTCCATGCGGTAGTGTGGAGGAAGTCTACTCCCTGGGGTGTGAGAGACACCGGGGCCCTCTCCTGGGCGCCATCACAGAGGACATCAGCCGGCGTCCTTCTGGTGTTCAGGAGAAGGTAACTTTGAGTTGCTCTTTTACTTTATTGAATGTCTCCAAAACCCAGTTCTGTCTAAGGAATGTCACCGTGCTTGCTGCAGTCAGTGACAGGTATGCTCTTGTGCCCCTGCTGTGGGCTGGGGCTGAGCCTTCCAAACCATCCACAGATCCATCACCAGGACTAGAAGGACATGATGAGCCTCATGGCAGGGCTGTGGGGTACTCTGGATGGTCTCAGGACAGCACGAATCTACAGTTTTCAATTGGGGTATAATAAACTAACTTCATGGACAAGTCACGAATTGATAGGATCTCAGATTCCCAAAGAGACGGAGGGTGTATGAGAGAGCACTGAGCACCTCTGGCCTGCACCCCAGCTCTTGTATGCATAAATAAATAAATCTTTAAAAATTGTTTTTTCATGGAGGACCCATATTACAGAGTGGGGCCCATGAGACACCCCTCCTAAATTAAAGTCTATGGGTGTGATGATGGGGAACTACAGGGAGACTGATGAGCTACAAGCTGATTTGGCGCCTGTGCTTTTGCTCATGCTATCCCTTTGCCTGGGACACCCCAACCCCTCTCCCACCCCCAAATCTGACCTTTAAAGGGATTATATACAACTTTCAACGTGTGTTCCTCAAATCCCTCTTCTCAATAAATATCTTTTTCACCCACACGACTAATGACACTTTGGTCTTTTTCAGTTTTGAATCTCCAGCCTTTAGCTGACTTCCTGACATATAACAGAGTTACAACATATATTTTTTAAAACAAAATAGTGAATGATTGAACCAAACTCTTCAACAAAATTGATTATTCTGTTCTCTATGGACCCATAATAATATGTTTATGTCTCTTTTATGACATCATGACTTTCGATCATGTTTTGTAATTTATTTGTGTGAATGTCTGCTTTCCCAGAGGAATAAAAGCCTTTTGTGGACAGGAACCACATAACAACAAGCATAGTGCTTGTATATAATAAGCATTCGATTAATATTTAATGCAATTAAAAATAATTTTGAGAAAAGTATTATTATAATTAATATGAGAAACAAATGCATGTATGCTAATATAGATGCAGGGATATAAATAGGGCTTTATTTCCATAACACTGTCATCCGAGAGTCAACAGGGATATTTTGAGGTTTAAGCGAGCTGACTTATACAAAGGGCCAAGCAGCCAGAGCAGCTCAATCCACTTGCTCCTCTTCTCTTTCCCTCAGGTCCCCCCTCCAGCTAATAGTAATTTTGACTTTCACACTATCATGAAAGCTGGCTTCTGGAAAACTCAGAGGGTTGCTTCAGTTCAAACAGCGAGTCAACTGCAGCATCAAGAATAGATCTGCCCTCAGCTGCTCTGACTTGGCTACACCACATCAGCCCTGGCCTTAGGAATGTGTGGACAATTTCCACACGTAGGACATAGATAACACATGTCAAAGAAGCTACTTGTCAATTTCATTCTTTTCCCCCATTGGACTGGCCAGGGCCCTCTCTACCTGAGATCTGAGCCACTTACTATATACCTGCTTTATATCCCATCTTCTCCTTAATGGCACATGAGCATGTCACAGTTTCAGCCTCAGGCAAGCGTTAGTCTCCCATAACGCAATTATCTTTGTGTTGTGGGGAGGAAATTTGAGATATAAGCTATTTAATATTCTGGTAGCAGTTTGCAGGTACTCAGTGTAGTTACTTAATCAGCAGAGGGTGCTTAATGATGCTGAACATGAAAGTCTGGATTGCCTATTTCTAAGCTGTCATCCAGGCTGGCTAAATGATCCATTTTACTTCTGCACTGAACTCCAACAGGAGTTGGAGTGTGGGGTCCAATTATAGAAATATAGTCAGCTAGGCCAGATATCTTTACACCATCGACGTTTGGGGGCTGTCTTGTACATGGTAGGATTTTCAGCGGCATATATGCCCTCTCTGTACTAGATGCCCACGGCGCCCCAACCCCAACCAGGTATAACAACCAAAAATGTCTCTAGATATCGTCAAATGCTCCTGGAGGAATAAAACTGCCCCCAATTCAGAATACCTCTAACATAGATTTTGAGCTACTCGTTCATTATCCTCCAGATCAGAGATAAACATTCCCCAACCCCTCTTGCCTCCAAGTTCTCCAGGCTGACTCTTGTCTCCTTCACTGAACCTTAGCTTTGATTGTTTCTTCTTTATTTGCCTGATACTTGCTGGTCTCCTGGCTGCTTGAGCTTCTTGATCTCATTTCCCTCCGGCCTTTGGATGATCTCACTGTTTTCCTCTTCAGGCCGTGAACTTCTGGGCCAACAAAAATAATGTACCCCACAAGTCCCAATTTGCAACATTTATTCAATAAAAATGTGCTACTATATGTTCTGCTCTAGTGAAATGCTAAGATATACCAGAGATTTAAGGGTGTATTTCTTAGAGTTATCTTCAGCTGCAAGTGATGATTTGTATAAAATGGTTTATTTCACAGAAAAGTCGAAAGGAAGGTTAGTCAGAACTAGCCTAGTGATTTTGTTCCATGAAGTTGCTCTGCCAGGCCCAGCCTGTGTTCTAAGACCAACTTCATGGTATAAAATAGCTGTTTATCTCCTGCTATCAGCTCTACCATCCAGCCAATAGGGAGAAGGAGGGAATAGAGAGGAAAGTGAAATTAAGGAAGGTTCCTAGAGACTGCTATGTAATTCCTATGCTTGTTTGCTTAAACTTAGTTACTAAGTCACACCTATCTGTAAGGAAAGGCTGACAAAATGTGGTCTTTATTCTGAATGATCCTGTAACCCTGTACCATAATTTTTAGAGGACAACTGGAAGGCTTCGCTGCATGGAGGGTACAGGGTCACTCAAGACACATACCTGCCCTCAGGATGCTTTAATCTAGCAGCAGAATTGATTGTTTACATAACTGCCTCTGCTTTAACTTGACTAAAATAACTTTTTGCCTAAAGGGAAAGGTTTGATTGCAATACTAATAAAATTATACGTTCAATAAACTAATAACTAACCAAGGTGGATAAGGACACATATTGATATTTGGGCAATTATAACTTTCTATGATTTCTCAGATCCTGAAACATTATTCTGAATTTTGTTTTTGGAAAAGTTTGCATCTCAGGAAATGAATACAGGAAACTCAATTACCAGTATTTGAAATGTTGGAAATAATAATTATGAGTCACTTGGTAGGTTCCATTTTTGTCATCTAATGGTGGGTGTCAAATTAACCGCTGCTTTATTTTTAGCTATGCGATGTGTCACTCAGTACACACTCCCTGGCGGGTTGCATTGGCTGAACTAGGAAAAGGATCTGCCATGTCAATAGGGTTGCCAAGTCTTCATCAAAGATCATCTCAACTGGTAATTTGCCTCTTGGTACAAACTGACATGTCATCTTCCAGTGCCAAAAGCCATGATGATCAAACAGAGTTGGAACCGAGGCAGTTCTTACTCTTCCAATTTCCACATTGTTAAAGCTCCTTCCCCCAGAGAACTCTATTCCAGAACGGTGCTATTCTGATGGCCTCCATGGAGTGCTGGCCCAATCTCAAGGCCTTGACATATATTAAAGAGTCAAAATGAGGGGGAAAAGTTTTGTTCCAAACTCCCTGCATAGGAAGCAGCCAGCCTACCTACAGATTTGCCTTGACTTTCTTTAGGAGACTTGCGCAAAGTAAAGTCAAGAAAAAGTTGACCTCGTTTTGTTACTTTCATGGGAAAAAAAAAAGCTCCAAGTCCTCCAGTTCTGATGCCAGTTCCTATCGTTGTTCATTTCTGGAATTATTTAAGTAAATATAGAATCTTAGAAGAAAATGATTAGGCTCACCAAGCCTAATCCCTGAGTAAGACGGAGGAGGTGGCCACTCCCAAGAATGCAGCAGCCGGTAATGGAATGGCTTTTTTGAAGCTCTGGGTCCGGGAGGAGAAGAGCTGGGGGAAGGCAGGACTGACCCACGCAGCTACAATCAGAGATCAAAGGGCAGTATTTCTTTAAGCCCTCAGACATTGTGTCTTCAATGACCCCCACACATTAGAACAGCAATCGCTGTCAGGTGGTTTCCAATGGGAAACATTAAGGAGTACTCCCATAGCCAGCATGCAGGTATTTTACACACACTCAAGTTCAGTGCTGTAGGGGAAAAGGTATGTAAAATGCTTGGCATTGTGCTTGGCCCGCAGTATTAGGTGCTCAATAACTATTGTTATTATCAGAGTAAAGGGGCACTATGAAAGCCCTTCCTCCTGACCTGCAAATCCAACTCTGAGGTCATATATGCAGGTTTTTAAATGCACTTTTTAAAAAATGCATATTTTTTTTCTTAGAAGAACTGGGGTATAGACCAGACATGCAGGGTGTTAGAGGATTCACCAGAGACAGAGTGAGGAGCAGAACAAGCAGATTGACTGAAGTACACTGCTGAGGGGAGCAGCAGGGCAAGGCAGGAGAGGTCTGCTGCGCCATGTGGGAATCTCCTTGGCCGGGTATCAAACTCGTGCTGTGGTGGCTGCTGATCGCTTCACTGTGCTGTGCTTAACCTGTTGCACAACCAGGGAGGCCCCAATCTTCCTGTTCTGCTCCTCACTCTGTCTCTGGTAAGTCCTCTCACCACCTCCACACACACCTCTGGCCTACACCCCAACTCTTGTATGCATAAATAAGTAACTCTTTAAAAAATAAAATAAAATAAAACATTGCCTGACTGTATAAATTATACATCCTTCCAATAGAATATTATTCATAGATAAAGAAAAATGAGCTATCAAACAATGAAGAGACATGGAGAAAATCTAAACGTATATTGCTAAGTGAAAGAAACTACTCTGTAATGGCCACGACCTGTTTGACCCCAATTATATGACATTTTGGAGAAGGCAAAACTTAAAAATAGAGGCAATAAAAACAGTGATTGCCAGAGTTTCAGTGTGGAGGGCTGGGGAGGTGAGGCTCAGGTGTTATTTAGGGAGGCGAACTATTTTGTATGATACTTTAATGGTAGATACATAACATTATACATTTATCAAAATCTGTAGATTGTACAACACAGAGTGAAGCTTCATGTATGACAATTATTTTTTTAAGATTTATTTATTTATGCATATAAGAGCTGGGGTATAGGCCAGAGGTGTGGGGGTGTGTGTGTGAGAGGATTCACCAGAGACAGAGTGGGGAGCAGAACACGTAAATTGACTGGTGAGGGGAGCAGCAGGCAAGACAGGTGAGGTCTGCTGCGCCATGTGGAAAACTCCCTGGCAGGGACTGAACCCGTGCTGCAGTGGCTGTGGATAGCCTCACGGTGCTGAGACTTAACCTCTCGCACCATCAGGGAGACCCCCATGTATTAAAATTAAAATGAAATAATTTAGGAGGTCAGAGAACTCCAGGAAAGGAAACAGACCATGACAAGAGAGTCCGTGTTAAGAGTGTATGAAATAACTTTAGTGAAAGAGGTAGGCAAAAATGTGCTGAACTTTAATAACATGGAAATAAGTGTAATTGAGTACAACTAAAGGTAAAAGAAATTGCATAGAAGGATTCTACTTTAGCTGATCACTTTGGGGTATGGGTTAACTATTTTTTTTAAAGATTTATTTATTTATGCATACAAGCTGGGGTACAGACCAGAGGCGTGGGGCGGCGAGAGGGTTCACCAGAGACAGAATGGGGAGCAGAACAGGCAGATCAATGGAAATACACTGCTGAGGGGAGCAGTGGGCGAGGCAGGAGAGGTCTGCCTCGCCATGTGGGAATCTCCCTGGCCGGGCGTCGAACTTGTGTCACAGCTGCCGACAGCTCCACAGTGCAGCGCCCAACTGCTGCGCCACCGGGGAGGCCCTGGGTTAACTATTCTAATACTATTGCATATCTATCCTGAACAATTAAATTGGACAGCAAATGGTGGGAACAAGATATATTACTTTTGGAGTGAGAATTTATAGTAAAGCAAGGGGAGGGAGATTGAAAGATCCATACAGTAGTGGATTAGAGTTGGAAACCTCATAAAAATGCATTTTGAGCTTACTATACTACAGATGATTACATGCAGAAATACTTATAAATTGTGTACACATGCTGGTTAGAAAGCACAGATATATTTGATGTGTTAGCCGAAAGATCCTAAAAGAAATGATATTCCTAGTACAAACACACCTAGCTCCCAGCTCTTGACTTCTAATAGCATGCTCCAGTTTGAGGAAGCAGGGCACTTTCGAGAAAAGGGCTGATTCCAGGACTAGGGTGGGGAATACACAAGATGAGCCCGGAACATGCTGTAATGCTG
Organism: Scalopus aquaticus; assembly: GCA_004024925.1. NCBI lineage: Eukaryota > Metazoa > Chordata > Mammalia > Eulipotyphla > Talpidae > Scalopus > Scalopus aquaticus. The sequence goes on from PVIJ01003410.1 coordinate 83,383, forward strand.
GGGAAAAAAAATTGATGGGCATATCCAAGGGCAGGGGAGCCAACTGAGAGTTCCCAATGGCCAAAGGTAGAACAATTTGGGCAAAGAAAGTTATGTTGGATTATAGCCCAAAGTATAAAATAAATATCTGTGAGTTACTACTCATAGAAATAAATGACTGAATAAATTAATAGATGGAGATGAAGAGACAAAATTGTCCATGCAGAGGAGTTCAAAATAATTTATACAGATACTCTGCCCTCAAGGAGAGGGAGGATAAATCCCTGCTCCTTCAGTGTAGGCTGAAGTGAACTTCTCCAGATTATAGAAAGAGAAGAAAAAGAATAACTGTACAATGGAGAAATCTGACCATGACTTTATCAGCCAAGTAATCAAAGCCAACATCAACAGTCATAAATCAGGAGGACAATCTATACCTTTGCTACGACGTGATGAAACTAGCACTGTGGCTCTGTGTCTTTCTTCCAAATTCCCAAACTCCAAACTAGTTATGACAAGAACATCAAACTCCAGGGCCTCCCTGGTGGCGCAGTGGTTAAGCGCTCCGCTGTGGAGCTGTCGGCAGCAGCATCGCAAGTTCAACGCCAGGCCTGGGAGAGTCCCACATGGCAGCGCAGAACTCTCCCGCCTCACCCGCTGCTCCCCTCAGCAGTGTATTTCTGTTGATCTGCCTGTTCTGCTCCCACTCTGTCTCTGGTGAACCCTCTTGCCACCCCACGCCTCTGGCCATTACCCCAGCTTGTACGCATAAATAAATAAATAAAAAAAAAACATCAAACTCCAATTGAGAGACATTCTATGGAACACTGACCATTACTCCTCAAAATTGTGAAAGGCATCAGCAACAAGGTAAGTGTGAAAAACTGTTGTAATCAAGAGGCATCTAAGGAGACATGACAACTAAATGTAATTTGGGGCCTCCCTGGTGGCCTTGGGGTTGAATCTTGTTGCTCTCACTGCTAAGACCTGAGTTTGAACCCTGACCAGGGAGCTAACACACATATGGCATAGCAGACCTCTCCTGTCTCTCTCGCTGCCCCCCTCAGCAGTGTATTTCAATAGATCCGCCTGTTCTGCTCCCCACTCTGTCTCTGGTGAATCCTCTCACCCCTTGCACCTCTGGCCTACACCCTAGTTTTTCTACACAAAAAGAAAAGAAAACAAGTCTGACATTTGAAAGAAAGAAAGAAATGTAGTGCAGTGTGCTGGATGAGATTCTTGAAGAGAGAAAGGATGTTAAGTAAAAACAAAGGAAATCTCAATAAGTCATGAATTTACTTAATAATAATAATATGTTAATATTGGGTCATAAGTTGTAAGAGATATGCTATATTAAGTTAGATGATAATAATAGGGGAAAGTGCATTGGGGTGTATGGGAACTCACTATACTAGCTTCTCAATGTTTCTGTAAATCTAAAATTGTCCTAAAAAATAAAGTCATACCGCCCCAAAGAAGATATACAGATGGCAAACAAACATATAAGATAGTTCACATCATGTCATCAGGGAAATGCATATTAGAACACCAACGAGATACCACTGCGACCTACTAGAATGGCCCAAACCCAGCACACTGACAACGCCAAATGCTGGCAAGACTGAGGAGCAACAGGGACAATCGTTTATTGCTGATGGGGATAAAAAAATGATACATTCACTTTGGTAGATAGCTTGGAAGTTTCTTACAAAACTAGACATTCTCTTATATGATCTGATAATCATGTTCAAAGGTATTTACCCATACATGTTCATAATAAATATCCCCACAAAAACATGCCCATAGATGTTTGTAAAAGTTTTATTCATAATCATCAAAATTTAGAAATACTCAAGCTGTCCTTCGGGAGGTGAATGGATAAACTGGTACATCTAGACAATGAAATATTATTTAGTTCTAAAAAGAAATTGCTGTCAAGCAATGAAAATAGAGGATCTATAAATGCAGATGGTTAAGGGTCTCCCTGGTGGCACAGGGGTTAAGTCTTAGCACTATCAAGCTATCACCAGTCGCTGCAACATGAGTTTGATCCTCGGCCAGGGAGCTGATCCACATGGCGCAGCAGACCTCTCCTGTCTCGCCTACTGCTCCCCTCAGCAGTGTACTTCAGTAGATCCGTCTGTTCTGCTCCCCACTCTGTCTCTGGTGAATCCTCACCCCACCACCGCACTTCTGGCCTACACCCCAGTTCCTATATGCAAAAATAAATTAAAATAAAATCTTTTTAAAAAAAGCAGATGGTTAACTGAAAGAAGTCAATCTATGTACTGAATGGTAAAACTAGACAACATTCTGGAAAAGACCAAACTGTGGATACAATAGAAAGATCAGTTTATCAAGGGTTGCAAGTTGGGGAGAGATAATAAATGTGTAGAGCACAGAGGAATTTTGCAGCAGTGGAAAAACTCTGTCTGATACCGTAATAATAATGAATGCATGCATTATATACTGTCCAAACACATAAGACACACCAGACCAAGAGTGAACCATAATGTAAACTATGAACTTTGGGTGATAATGATGTATCAATGTAAGTTCAGCAATTCTAAGAAATCTACTACTCTGAAGGGGGGATGTGAGTATTGGGCAAGGCTGTGCATGTGTGGGGACAAGAGGTGTATGTGAAATCTCTTGTGCCTTTCTCTTAATTTTGTCATGTGTCTCAACTGCTCTAAAAATGAAGCACAAAATAGTCTGTTTAATTTCTTTCCCTAACATCTCTTTTTTTTTCTTTTAAAATTTATTTTATTTATTTATGCAAACAAGAACTGGGGTATAGGCCAGAGGTGCAAAGGGTGAGATGATTCACCAGAGGCAGAGTGGGGAGTAGAACAGGCAGATCTACTGAAATACACTGCTGAGGGGAGTAGCGGGTGAGATAGGAGAGGTCTGCTGCGCCATAGATGGGTTAGCTCCTTGTCTGGATACAGAACTCAGGGAGTAGTGGCTGGCAATATCTTGATAGTGCTGAGATTTTAACCCCTGAATCTCCAGGGAAGCCCTCCCTAACACTTCTTAACATTATCATTAAAGAAACTTAGGGCAAGAATAGTTAAATAATTCTCTCAAATTAGCAAAAATATGAATTATTATCAGTATGACAAATATAAGTATGATTTCTATTGTACTTTATTCTGATGTAGTTAGCAAACATTCATATTAACCTTATTATGTTTTAGATACTGTTTTTTAAAAAGATTTATTTATTTATGCATACAAGCTGGGGTGTAGGCCAGAGGTGTGGGGGTGGTGAAAGGATTCACCAGAGACAGAGTGGGGAGCAGAACAGACAGATCGACTGAAGTACACTGCTGAGCGGAGCAGCCAGCAAGGCAGGAGAAGTCTGCTGCACCATGTGGGAATCTCTCTGGCCAGGGATTGAACTCGTGCTGCAGTGGCTCTGGATAGCTTCATAGTTTTGCTCTTAGCCCTGTTTTAGAAACTATTTTAGGTGTTTTACAAATATTTATTCTTATTACAAGATCATGAAGATGGTTCTAGTCTCATTTCATAGACAGGGAACTGAGACAGGTAGCGATTAAGTGACATGACAGTAAGTGGCTAAACTGAGTTTTGAGTTGAAGCAGTCTAGCTCCAGAGATTATATGTATAATCTCTATTTTCCAAAGAGAAATTTGAAAAGTAGATTTTTTATACGCCTTACTGTTTATAGTGTTGTGGACACGTGGGAAGGTGAAAAATAGATTATTGAATGAAGTCTTCCGGGCTGTTTTCGCATAAAAAAATTGCAAAGCAGTTGAAGTGCAGAAAATATTACTATGACTTCCCACTAGGGGGCGTCAAAATCTTGCAAATCTGTGGAACGTTTTATTTTAAAAGGAGTAAGGGACCGTTTCTTATCTGCATTGTCTTTAGCCTGTTTCCATTTGCGATTCTAAGAAAAAGAAGAATATTACACAAATAAAATTAGTATGTAGAAGTTTAAGTCCCACAAAGTTCCTTCATTTCTTTTTTTTAGTATCCATGTCCTACAAATGTTTCATACTGTATTATTTAACACTTCATTATAACGGTTTTGTTTCCAGTTGTTTCTTTTGTTTGTCTTATGAACACAACTAAGATGCAAACAAAACTCCTGTCAGTAGAGAACATGTTTTATAATGCAATTATTATTTTAAAAATTATATAAACTTTATAAACACTTGCTAATAGGTTTGAATGTCTAAGTATTTTAATTTACCTAGATGCAGATTAGCAAAACATTTCACAGTATGTCACCTTATATTTCTCCTTGCTGCAGTTGATCAAAACAAATGGGCACAAGAGAGGCTCAGTGGTCAAGTGGTCAAGCTGCCACCCCAGGATCCAAGGACCTGATAACTGCCCCATCACTCACTAGCTGAGCTAATCAGTTGAGTTTCTGGGGCTCGGTGGGGTAAATGAAAGAGTCATCAGGTTTTTCCGCTCTAGTGAGTGGGCATACCTGAGCCAGAGTCTGGGCTTATATACAGAAGCGAAGAAGCAGCAGCAGGAGAAGGAGCAGCAGTGCACGGAGCAGAGAACAGAGCATGGCACAGAGGACTGTTTGGGGTGCAGTAGGGAGACCACAGGAGAAAGCCAGGGAGCCCAAAACAGGGGATATTCCTGGGGGCTGGGAGGCCTGCCAGCCTCTCGACCTCCGGGCCCCCCAGCCTGCCCTGTACCTGGTTGCCTCTCTCCAGGAGACCGTTGAAAGTCTAAAAGAGGCCGAGGGCTCCAGAACTCCTCCTCTAGACCCGTCTGCGCAGCTCCACGGAGAACCTGTGCCCCTGGTGCTCACCCTGCCCCACAGGCTCAGCGTCCAAATCCACCAAATGATGGAGTTGAGATGGATGAGCGCTGTCAAAACTGACATTACATTTCCCAGGTTAGGGGGCAGGTAGATAGTAGAAGACTTTTCCCAGGGTCTCCCAATAAACTGTGTCACTTACAGCACCTGTATGCTTCACCATCGTTCGATGCCATGTGTGCACATACTGTGAAATGTTCTGTAAATGGGCCTTGCTGCTGTAACAGACGAGAGACTTGGGATCTGTGCAAGAGCCCCGTGCAATCTGCCGCCTGTGGTAAAGCCAGCCTCCTCAAGCCCCATGATGACCAAGGAGCCAGGCTCCTCAAGCCCCATGATGACCAAGGAGCCAGATAAAGATGCAGACGAGTACCAGCCTTTGTATCTCCACAGTGCATTTTTCCGTTAGGAAGAAAGATTAAACCTCAGCTTTGCCTTCCTCTGCTCACAGATGGTATCAACATGTCTTTAGGTGAAAATGACTCAGAACCAGAAGCTGCCCTGTAAGAATAGTTACATTTTTAATGTCAATGACTTGCTGTTTCTGTTGTGGGGAGAGGATGTCCTCAACGAACTGCACCCCCACCCAGACCTAAGAGATCCAAGGCACCATAGCCTGCAAATCCCGTAATGTCATCACTACCAGAGAGGATTGCTGGGAACTGAGGGTGGACTTAAGCAGCCAGCCTCGGTATATAACCAGGCATATGGGTCTGGACGTGGTAGTTGGTTTTTTGCCGGCCTTCAGTGTGCTTTTGGGTCCCCGCTCAACGGAACTGGTAGGACGCATTCACCAATTTATTTCTCTCTCTTTCTACCTGGGTTATTCTTCTCTTCATTTCCCCTTTTATGTAAATAAATCCTTTATTAACCTTTATGTATGTGCCTACAGTTGGGTCTCATTATAAGTCCATTTTAAGCACATGGTGAGGACCCTCAAGTCAGGCCAACCCATTTCACATTGGGGTTGCCCTGTAACATTTCCACCTATATCAACCAAATTCAAACTTGTGGTCGTTGGAACAGTTCACACAGAGTAGCATCTGTCAGAATGCTTCCCAAGTTTGACTTCTCACTTTGATTAATAAACTTTTTGTCTAACTGTCACTGAGACTGTTACTCCAATGAATGCATACTTTGCAACACCTTGCAACGATACAGTGTAGGGTAAATGAAATTGCTCAGCTTTGTATGCCATTGGCCTTTGTAGCTATCACCTGCAGCCTTGATCTTGTTAATGCAGAAGGCGTGTGCATGTGGGGCATGCGTACCTGATTATGGATACCTGAACATGGGTGTGTGCGCATGTGCAAGGGTGCACACCTGAGCCTAGAGGTCAGGGATATAAGGGCAGCATTCCTCAGAGACTGCTATGGTGGAACGTCTATGACAGGAAGAGATCTATCATAGTGAAAGAAGCCACAGAAAGCCCAGAGAAAAGAACGTATAGAGATTTGCAGGAGGCTCAAGTTGCTGTCTCGCTGCTGGCTTATTTCCCCTGCTTACCATTAAAACCTGTGGAAATGATGCCAAGGGCCCCCAAATTTTCTTTCAAATTGCTAGAACTGACAGTGAACCTACTTGGCCTGGAGTGGTTGCAAAACATACAGTCATCATTCACAAAGTATTTAATATTTCCTTGATCCACTCTTGTCCTCCTGGCTCTCCAGGCTCTCCAGGCTCTCCATTTATGGCTCTCCAACACTAACACAGAGAAAATACTCAGATCTTAAATTTTCTAACAAATAACTAGAAACATCTAAAGAGTATTAGATTATTCAGATATTTCATTTTTCTACCAAGAGACACTGTGGTTCATTTAACTTTACAATCTATCATAGGCAAAGAGGTTTGGGGGCCAGTTGGGAAGGGTTTATGAGCTATAAATTGAGTGCACTGAGAGCAATTAAGCATTTAAATTAGAGCAATGTGTAAATTTAACAGCTGGTAAGTGTTGTCAGTTGCAAACTACAGACCACCTGCTTAGAGGACTCTGCATACAAACTGAACAAAATAGATTGAATGGTGGGGAGTAGAATCTGGGTTTGGTCATTTAAAGCATAAATTCAGATTACACATGCAGCTGGAGTAACCTTTAAGATTAATCTAGAAGTACAGCATCTCCTCTAGGAATGCTTGACTGGACAAAGATTTGTTAGACTATTGAAAATGTGCTTAAATTACAATTTAATTACTCTCACAGTTAATAGCTTGGGATTGTTTCAAGAGAATCTGACCTTGAAGTCTGATGTCTATTTATCTTACAATTATTTTCTAGTGCTAAAAAAAATGGTTGGAATCAAGATTTAGGAAGGTCTCCCAGCCGTTTATCATTGACTGACTTCTCAGTTAATTAAATGTTTAAATCCTCTGTAATAAAGTATTGATACTTGTTCAAGGGAAGAAGATTAAAGAGTTTGGATTTATATTTAGTATGACATACACTTATTACTCCTCTTATTCACATTAAAATCTGGTCACCTTGCATCTGTTATTCTCTGAGTTTTTTAAGGTAACAGATTTGGTAATTTCTGATAAATAATGAGACATCAATCACAGAAGGCAGCCTCACTTGCTCTGTAAGTTGGAAAAGGTAAGTTTTGAAAAGATTGAAGAGCTTTTTAGGTAACTATCTTACTTGGTCTTAGAATAGATGAGACCTTGAAATATACGCTCACATACTAACAAATCCATACATTTATTAATGGATTTATTCATATATTAAACATATATTGACTTCTCACCACATACCAAGTATAGTATCAGGAGTTAAAGATACAATAGTGAGCAAGACTTTCTCTGCACTCAAGGAACTCCATGAGGTATGTACATATGTGTGTGTGTATATATTTCCTAGTAAACACCTCAAATACATACACATACACACACATATATACATATCTATGCTGGGAGAAGAAAAAAGTACCTAAGTTCTTATTACTTACAAGTATTTCTTTAGTGACTACATGACAGTGTGGAATAAATGTCACTGTAAAATTAAGGTTATAAACTAAGCCCTCACTCCTAACCCAACGGCAGGTTTGGGAGGCTGGAATAGATAAGGAATGGATAAGCCTGCCTTAGGGACAAGCCCATAAAATCGACCACCACAGCCAGACGAATCAGCCTATTACAGGAATGCAGAAGCAGAGGCCAGTATCAGAGACCAGCAGATAACTGGTGCAAACTGGCACCCCCCAGTTAGAAAGCCCAAGAAAACAGTATAAAAGAGTCTCAAATCCTCCTTAGCGTGCAGACTTCTCAGGCCTTGCCCGCTGCTTCCCTTAGCAGTGTATTTCAATAAATCCACCTGTTCTGTTCTCCACTCTGTCTCTGGTGAATTCTTTCACCAAATCCAGACTCACCTTGATCTTCTCCCTCAAAACAATAAACAATTTTTTTTTTTGTCCAAAGCAACCTTAAAATAACTTTGCTCAAGTTGGTAAGTTACTGGGAAGGGAGAAGTTCATATGTAACTGGGGGACTGGAGTATTTAATTTCACCTTAAATAGTGAGCCTTGTATGTTTTTGTTCTAACAAGAAGAAACAGAATCATTTGATGTTCACGCTCAGTTTTCATAGCACCAACAGTTACCCCACATCTGTTGTTCTGGGGGCTACACCTGGGGCATCACAAAACTGAAAACAGATGTGTGGGCTCCTAGAAAGCAGAAGTGTCAGATTCAATCAGAGAAGTAACAGGAAGATTAGGGGGTGACAAGATGCCAAATTTGACCAAGGGATGCTGCAAACAAAGAGAAGCCAAGGACAAGTAGCTGGGAAAGGGGAGAGGCAGAAGGAAAAACATGAAGAGATGGGAAAGCAGATAGAGCGCAATCCTGTGCGCTTTGGCTGCATGGTGAGTTGTAGGGTTTGTGCTGCTTTGAGTGAGCCCAGTGCCAATGTTACTCCTCTCACCTCCCTGCACTGCCCAGCACTTGACACCTGTAAAATTCACACTATCAAAGAAGACAAAATACCATGGCAGTTAAAAGCCTGGACTTGGAGTCAGGAAATTTGGTGTTGATGAGACCCAGCTCCGTTAATACCAACTGTGCAATCTTTGTTTAACTTAACAGTTAACTTAGCTCTGACTTTTAATTTTTTTACCTACAAAATGAAGCTAATAAGGGGCTCCTTTCTCATAGAAAGACATGGTGGTCATTATGTAAAGTAATAGATGCTAGATTCTTAGTACAATGCCTGATACATGCTGAGTCCCAGTAAAAATGAGCTAATATTATTAACCTGTCAATAGTACTCTGAGTTCTGGCAAGACCAAGAGGTGTATGGGAGAGTCTTAATTTTCTCCCCTCCTTCATCAAAGTCATTCTCTTTTTATATATTTTATATATCTTTCTCCAGTGAAGATTTTGAGTGAAATTATGCTTAAAAAAATCATCAGAATCATGATATAAACCTTTGTAGAAGGCAGGATAAACCAGGGACACAGGTTCTCCATGGAGCTGCAGACAGGTCTAAAGGGAAGGAGGAGTTCTGGAGCCCTTGGCGGCTTTTTATGCTTTTTAATGGCTTCTTAAAAAGGTAGCCAGGTGGAGAGGTAGCCAGGTACAGGGCAGGCTATGGAGCCGGGGGCCTCCCAGCCCCCTGCAAATCTTCACTCTCTCGGGCTCTCTGGAGGCGTCTCGTGGCCTCTGCTGCACCCCAAACGGAAGATCCTCTGCTTCTCGCTCTGTTCTCTGCTGCTGCTGCCTCCTCTGCTTATAAGCCCGTCTCTGGCCCAGTTGCGCCCATTCATGCAGGCCCACACCCTACTCCAGGTGCCCGCCATCAAGCATGTGCATAGGCCTGCAGAGGTCCATCACTGAGGGGAGGGCAGAAAAACCTGATAATTCTCGTTTACCCTACAACCTTGAATTGGGAAAGTCCAAGAATTTGCTCAAGGATGCTTGATTAGAAAATTCCCTCTAGACTGGCAAGGAGCACCTTTTGTGTATAACGTATGTAAGGTTAAGTGATAGAAGAGGCAACGAAGCAGAGGGGAATGTAAGATAAAGAGGCCTTTATTAGCAACTCCCAGGCGAGGTTCACAGATCCCAGGCGGGGGTCTGTGGAGTCACACCCCGCAATTAGGGGGACAGTTTTTTTTTTTTAAGATTTATTTATTTATACACACAAGCTGGGGTACAGGCCAGAGGCATGGGGCAGTGAGAGGGTTCACCAGAGACAGAGTGGGGAGAAGAACAGGCAGATCAGAGATACACTGCTGAGGGGAGCAGCAGGCGAGGCAGGAGAGGTCTGCCGCACCATGTGGGATTCTCCCGGGCTGGGCATCGAACTGGCATCTCGCGCTGCCGACAGCTCCATAGCGCAGCACAGGGCGGGGTGGGGGGGGTGGCGAGTTTTTATACGGGGTGAAAGAATTTCAAGGGTGGGGGCAACTCCATTTGGAGCTGGTGGCCTTGCAGGTGCATTCGGGCTGCGGCAGCCCGTCTGGGTAGTGGGGACATGAGTTTCTTTCCAAGGTCACACATCTTCGCAGAGATTCTTCACAGCGCCCTTATTGTTGGGGAGGGGCGGGTTGAGCCTAACAACGTAAAGATACTTGTAATGCCTACACTTTAGTACCTTATTCATTATGAGATAATGGGAAATTTTTGCCAACTGGTCTGCTCTAATCAGCAAACATTGCAACCTAATATTTCCTCAATCTATCACTCTGTTGATTTAAAAAAAAAAGCAGTACTGTTTTTCTTTGGTTTCATTATTTCCTCTGCAGCTTCTGCAGATGATCAATGCTGGCAATTTTCATTTATAGGTTCTTATATTAGTAACAAAGACTTATTTCTTTTAGATTAAGAATCTTTTATATGAAGCTTAGATTAAAATCATCCATGATAAAGCTATTCCCAGGATTCAGAGACCAATACCATGGAATTCATACCAGCTTAATGAAGGAATGGAGAATAGGTATAGGAAAAGCTTTGATTTCTTTGATTTCATGCCCAGGATGTTTAATCAAGGGAAATTAAAAAAAATTCTCTCTGGCATTAGTTATCTGGTTAAATCATTTTCTTTTAAAAATAACAAGATCATCAATTTGAAAAGTTAGGCTGGTGTATCTTTTCATGCACTGAGTATTCTTAACCTAGAGGAAGATCCCAGGTGGACGTTCTGATTGTTCTATGCTTGAACAATGCCATGAAAATTGGTCTGGGATTGTATTTCCCATGCCTCCACCTCCCTTTACCAACCAGCAGTGTATCGACCATCTGCCCAGGGATAAAATTTACACTTCCATCATGCTGTTTTTAAAGAATATGTTGTTTTGATAGTAGGGTGTGTGACATAGGAAGAGATGCAAGTGAATTTTATAACCTTGGAAAGGCAGATGTCTGGAAAAATAAATGCATTTACTCCATTTATTTGACAATAATGAAAACGTGTTTTTAAATTAGAAATATGACTTCGATCATATATCAGAGATTTGGAAATTTTAATCCAGAAATTAATTTTATTATTTCTTTAAAATCTGTCATTCAGTATTTGCAATTTTAACTTATACCCTCTCTACTCATTAGCTCTAAGAGTTGGGAGACAGGTGAACTTACCCTCAGACCTCTTCTGGTTTTCCGACGCTCATCCAAACCAGGTACGTGCAGTCCGAGCCACAGCCACGCTTCTGCAGCATCCAGCTGCTTGCCCCTCCCCTGTTCCTGCCTCAACCACAGGCCCTCTTGGGAATTAAAACCTTTTGAGCAGGGCAACCTGTCCTCCTATCTTAGACTCATGTTTAGCTAGCCAAGCAGCCATGGCATGTGTTTTCACTAAACTCTTTAAACTGAATATAAGAGAGTTGGGCAAAATGACACAGCAATTTACTCTTCTAGTGTTATGGCAGGACAGTATAAAGGAGAGATAAAAAGATCCAATTATATTTTGAAACCTGCACAAGAAAGCAGAATTTGCTAAAGTCACTCAGTTGGGGGAAAAAAATTATAACTTGTGAAATATCCTGCCCTTAAAGACATTGCTTATCCAATGAAGTATCTAAAATCATCTAGAAATTGAATATTTGAATCAGGGTTGGCTTCGTGGGACATGCTCAGAAATGTGCCAGCCCATTTGCTTTCATATTTGCCGTCTCCATCTTTTTTTAAAAAAGATTTATTTATTTATTTATGCACATAAGAACTAGGGTGTAGACCAGAAGTGTATGGGGGGGGGGTGAGAGGATTCACCAGAGACAGAGTGAGAAGCAGAACAGATGGATTGACTGAAATACACTGCTGAGGATAGCAACGGGCGAGATAGGAGAAGTCTGCTGCACATGTGGGTCAGCTCCCTGGCCGAGGATCGAACTTGTGCTGCAGTGGCTGCTGATAGCTTCATAGTGCTGAGACTTACCCCTTTGCCGGACTAGGGAGGCCTGTCTCCATCTTGAAGTTAAAAAAATTACCTTTAAATGTGTATTTGTAAGTAAAATGAAGTCTGAGAACAGAGGGAATATGAATGGTCTCCATTTTTTGGCACTAAAAAAAGGAGGAAACAGGAAACATGCTGATAAGGATGGGGGAAACCTAGCCTCTGAAGCTGCCAGGATCCTCCGTCCATTGAAGATAGGGGAGAAAGAATTTAATTTTTGGTACAAGTCATTTAAGTGGCTTTATTTGAATTTTTCTGTTGTGACTGATGTTTACCATAGTTGACTGGTGAATAGTCCAAATGAAAAGAAGCTAGGATTCAGTGTGAATAAAAAAGCGCCTTTATGTCTTAGAAGTAAGGACAAGCCTGAAGTTTCCCTTAATGCTGCAGAATTGAGTGGAGTGCCCAGGAGTAAAGAAGGATGGTCTCCAGGATACCCGTGAATTAGGTTCCTGGGTTCCCTGACATTATAGATATGGAAAGGAAAAAGTAAATCTTAATTTATTAACCCATGTTTGTTTGTTTTTAATTCTTTTATGGGTATATCTAGACTGACTCTCATGAAAGCACATAGGCCAAAAAGAAATGCTGTTTCAATAAAAAGGGAAGAAAAAAGTGCTATTTCTCTGATTGCTGATTCACAACTTATTTATATTTTAAGCCTATTTCTTGATGGAAGGTATAAGAAGACATAGTCCTTTGTTTTCCTTTTTGCATAGAAGAACTGGGGTATAGTCCAGAGGTATGGGTGAGAGGATTCACCAGAGACAAAGTGGGGAGCAGAACAGGCAGATCTACTGAAATATACTGCCGGGGAGCAGTGGACGAGACAGAAGAGGTCTCCTGCGCCATATGTAGTTTAGCTACCTGGCTGGGGATAGAACTCAGGCTGTTTGTGTGGTAGTGCTGAGACTTAACCCATAGGCCACCAGGGAGGTCCCAGTCCTTTGTTTTCAAGGAACTCAGGCTAAAATGAAGAAGCAGATAAGTTATCTAAATGAATATCTAAGTAAATCATGGTGTAAAGAAGTGAAACATGGAAATATGAACAAAGTGGACCACTGAAGAAGGCACTGTACGGTTAATATTTAGAACATTTGAACTGGTCCCTGAAGGATGATGAAGGGCTTATCATGTGAAGAAGGAAAGGAAGTTCATTCCACCATGACAGAAGCCCCAGGGCTATGGAAGCGTGTGTTCTCTGTAGGGAAGGTGATAGACCCAGTGGGCTGTAGTGTGGAGTGCTTAGCAGGGAGGCACTAGAAAGGAAGGTTCTGACCGCAGGCAACAAACTCAGAAATGTTGCCTTTGTCCTGTGGAATCATGGGTGTTTAAGAAGTAGAATGATATATGATACCTCAATAAAATAAATAAAAAGAATGATATAATTTTATTTTTTATTTTATTTTTTTAAAAGACTATTTATGAATATAAGAGGGGTACAGGCCAGAGGCGTGGGATGGCAAGAGGGATCATCAGAGACAGAGTGGGGAGCAGAACAGGCAGATCAGAAATACGCTGCTGAGGGGAGCAGCAGGTGAGACAGGAGAGGTCTGCCGCACCATGTGGGAGGCTCCCTGGTCAGGATGGAACTCGAGCTGCAGTGGCTCTGGATAGCTTCATAGTGCTGAGACTTGTGCCACCAGGGACGCCTCCCTTTAAGCTTTCAAATGGAAAAGTTGTGAAAGTTGTAGATACCTGTGAGCGCTTCCCGGGGACTGGTAGTGGCCTTCCTGCCAACTGGAACCTGGCTTCTTCAGGACCCAGTTGAGTGGCGCCATCTGTGCTTGGATCAGGAACTTGTTGGACTGAGCATCTTGTTCAATTGTAGCTCATCAACTCCGGCATCAGGGTCACTATCAGCCTTGTCCTCGCAAGTCCAAAGAGGTGCCCAGGTCAAAGCACACATGGTGCCTTCCCGCTGGGCCCCGTAAGATCAGGTTCCCACCCGCAGGGACTTTTCTCCAAGTCCCTGGAAGTGAGAGAGTGAGGCGGCTCTGTGAGCCTAATATGCATGTTTTACACAGACTCATCTGGGTTTTATTTTTTTTTAAGATTTATTTATTTATACATACAAGCTGGAGTACAGGCCAGAGGCGGGGGGCGGCGAGAAAGTTCACCAGAGACAGAGTGGGGAGCAGAACAGACAGAGCAATGGAAATACACTGCTGAGGGGAGCAGCGGGCGAGGCAGGAGAGGTCCGCGCTGCCATGTGGGATTCTCCCCAGCTGGGCATCGAACTTGCATGGCGTGCTGCCAACAGCTTCACAGCGCAGCACTGAACTGCTGCGCCACCTGGGAGGCCCTCATCTGGGTTTTAAAGAGGAAGACTCTTTGAAGGGAGAAGAGAAAGGAGGCTCAGAAACCGGTTAGGAGACAAGGGGAGAAATGATGCAAATTTTAGGACACTGGCAAGGGGAAGGGAAAGGAGGAAAGAGATCTGAGAGGCATTTCCAGGTAAAATAAAAAACATTTAAGGGTCAACCAAATGTAAGTAAAATGAAAGCCATAGGGCCTACCTAAAAGTCCTCACCTGTAAGAAGTTTACCATCAAGTTGAAAAAGACAATTTGCATTTTTGTAAATTCACACACACACACACACACACACACACAACACAGAGACACAGTGCAGTAAATGAACAGCCTAAGTAGTAAACAACAAGTCATTTTTTGTGACATGATATATGATCTACTTTTAATGTTTCTTGAATGAATAAATGAGTAGTACAGTTGAAAATGAAAGGACAAAACATTTATTTCTGTCCTATGGAATGACACAAGCAAAATAAAGAATAAAGCCAGGTAAATTCTTAAACCAGTTCCTCTATGCTACTTCTCTGTATTGCCATAGCATTTTGTAGATAATGGAGTTTTTAGAGTCTAATTCCCTTCCTCCTGGAAAGCAAGAAATGTATCATTTATAGCCCATTGTATTCTTAGTACCTAACAAAGCCTGATGCACAGCAGGCACTCAAACATAAAGCTGAAGGAGGAGAGAAGTAAACAGATCTCCCTGTAGCTAAGGGGTCAAATGCAAGATTAATCAGAGATGGGTTTCATGTGACAAAGTCACTGATAATATATTTTATGAGCATGATATCTTTTTTCTCCTGTGAGGTAGTTTTTCACTTGAGCCACAACTAAAGGATGGTTTTTGATCCTTGCCATAAATGTGGCAGTTTGTTTCTTTTCTGACTTAGGACTTTAAAGAATAAGTTAAAATCCTTTGGGAATACATAGGTTTATTACTTTTTTAAACTAGTTATTAATAGATTTTAGGACAGGGCCTCCCTAGTGGGTACAAGGGGTTAAGTCTCAGCACTATCAAGCTATTGGCAGCCCCTGAAGCTCTAGTTACTTTCCTAGGCATGCCCAGGCATGGCACAACTGACCTCTCCTCTCCTGTCTTGTGCCAGCTACTCCCCTCAGTAGCGTATTTCAGTAAACTGTCCTGTTCTGCTCCCCACTCTCTCTGGTGAATCCTGTCATCCTCTCCCCAACACCTCTGACCTACACCCAGCTCTTGTATGCATAAATAAATAAATCTTTTAGATTTTAGGACAAATCCAAATCTCTGAGCAATTGTTTACAATACTAGAAGATGCTATCTTAAGCCTAACCTTTTATTATGAAAAATTTCAAGCACATATAAAAATAAAGAGAATAAGGAATCCCTATCACCCAGATTTAAACTATCAACTCATGGCAATCTTGTGTAATATATAGTCCCCAATTGCTCATATCATTTTTTTGGTGCAAATATCAGACTTCTTGTGATTCATCTACAAATACTTTAATATGGACTCTTTCAAAAGCATAAATCACGAAACTATTACCACACCAAAGAAATGAACACTTTCTGAATATCATCAAATATTGATTGTCCCCCAAAGTTTGTTTTTTACAGCATTTGTTTGAATCAGTATCCAAATAATGTTCACACATTGCAATTAGTGCTATGTCTCTTGTCTGTTTTACATCCATAGAGCCCCATCCATCTCAAGTTTGTTTGAAAATTTATTTTGGTGACACTGGTCAACAAATTTTTACAAAAGTCATACAACTGAAATAAAATTAGTCATTTCCTATCAATTTGTATGTGCTCAACACGAATATGACAGTCAAATTCTAATTTTGGCTCTAGTTTTTTTTCTGTAATCTGCGATAAACTGATGTTTACATCACGAAATGCATGCCAATCACAGGTCAACAAATTTTTACAAAAGTCATGTTGCTGAAATAAAATTTGCGCTCAACACGAATATGACAAAAGCTAATTTTGGTTCTAGTTTTTTGTAATCTGCAATAAATAGATGTTTACCTCACAAAATGCATGCCAATGGTAATAGGCCTACTGTTAATACCTGTAAAAAAATCAAGTCACAGACTACTTCTTAGATTTCTTCGCTTGTCTCTTGTACAACTGCCCAGGAGCATCTCTGGGGAGTGTCCAGCAGTAGTCAGCCAGCATTGTAGTGGACCATTTTCCCTGGTATCTTTGTTCCATTGATGCAATATCTTGCTGAAAACGTTCGCCATGTTCATCACTAACCATACCACAGTTTTCAGGGAAGAAATCCAAATGGGAATGAAGGAAGTGGATCTTTAGAGACATATTGCAGCCAAGTTTCTGATACTGCATCAGCATGTCTTCTACTAGTTCCTTGTAGTTTTCTGCTCTAACATTCCCAAGAAAGTTTGTAGACACTAGGCGAAAAGCATTCCATGCTTGTTTCACATCACCCTGCAGCAAGTTATTGAACCGGTCATCTCAATACAAACGGAATGTTTGGGTAGGCTATTCTTGACTTCTTTTGCTTCTTTATTCTGCTGGAAAGAGGAGGAACCAAGCAGAAGTAAAGTCTTTTAAGTGGTTGCTTGGCTCTCTCCACACAGGGGGACTGCAAACGGCATTGATGGTCTTTTGCCATGCAACCACTGTGAAAGCTGTGTTGTACATGTAGCACAGCATATATGTGGGGCCCAAGGCTTGTCTTGGTCACCAACCTTGCATCGAAGTAAAGATGATAAACCTTCTTCACTTGAGAAGTGATACTTTTCTTCTGGTTGGCAAATGTCACTTCCCCACAAATAGAGCAGAAATTGCCCACGCTATTAACTCACTTTCAAGGCATTCCTGTTCTGTATTGTGCCTAAATGATAAAATCATAACAGTTCTGTGGAATAGTAGCTTCAACTGTCTCGCACAAAGTCTGAAATATTTTCAATGCTCAACCTTTCCAACAGGGCTTTCTGTAGTGCACTGCTGATGTCAGCTTACTTCAGCAGCCGCCTGGCAGTAATATTGCATTGCATCAGAAAAAGATGCAATCAACTCTGGATGATGTGTGCATGATGGTATTATGCAATGCGATGCAATATTACATCATTCTAGGCTGATTTAGGATGTTGTTGCAGTCACTGGATAAATTTACACGGTGAAACATATAAAATGAATTATAGGAAATATCTTCAAAATGAGAGTTAATAAAAAGTTTTAAGGGTTATATTCATGTTCAGCACACCAAGATTCTACAGATTAGGGCCTTTTTAAGTCAGAATGATCTCACTGTTGACCAGTGTGATCAAATGGCACCAAGAAAAGGGGCCCCTGGCCGAGCAGGAAGGAGACCCTGAAAGAGAGAGCTTGCACTAATTTATACCTGATGATTGCATAGGAGGAGAAAGTTCTCCAAATGCTATGCTTCCCGGTCTTGCTAAGGAAGCCCATATTCAGGAATTAAGATTTTCAGGTGAGCTTATCAGCAGGCAATCTTAAAAAAATAGTGCAGCGAAGGTGCTTGTGGGTCATCAGTGTCGTGGGGGAAGAATCAGGTGAAGACTGGACGTGCAGGGGTGAAAGAATTCACCAGACCCAAAGTAGAGAATAGAACATTTCGGTTTATTGAAACACACTGCTAAGAGAAGCTGTGGGCGAGACTGGAGAGATCCACTGCCCCCGCCTCAAGTTTAAATTTATTTGTTGGAAAAGCCCATGTTTTATACTTTAGCAGTTTCCGTAGCATGGATTATATTAAGTTATCCTCATTATGTTGTTTAATATATTTCTTTGTCCTCTGCATTCCTTCTAATTTGTAGCAGTTTCTATCTAAGCTAGATTTTATGAGATATAGCTTGATTTTTGTTTCTTGGCAATACTTTTTGATATGTAGTGTTAAGCACTTACATCAAAGAGCACACAATGTTTGGTTATCTCTCCCATGAGTCCTGCATTCACTAAGGATTTCCCTAATTCTATCAGTCCTTCTGCATTATTACTTAGAATACTTCTACTATATAATGAGAATTTTTCTCTCACCATCTATTTCCTAGAGGCCCTAAAGGAAAGACAGAATAACTTCTTGATTCTTTTCCTTTATGTACTGTTTTCTAATAATAAAGTGCTGCTGCCTACAGTCCTCTAAATGTGACTAATTGTTTTTTTTCTCCTTGTCATTGTGAATTCCTAGATTTAGATAAAGCTTGTAATTAATGTCTTTTTCAATAAGTTATTAATACTTATTCCATTTTTGACCAGATGTTTTCTGAATTCTTTTTACATGACCACAGTGATCTTTGATTACCTTCCTACGTTCTGGTATTGCAAAACATGCCACGCTTTTCTTTTATATTTTGTGCCATAGGCATATCAGTCATTTCTCCTAGGATCCTTGATTTCTTTCTACATACAGCCTATAAATTGGATCCTAGGGCTTCTCATTACTTATGTATTGTCATTGTTTCTAAACTACATCAAGGGGAAGAAATAGAAAAAATATACATGTAATACATTATACATATAATATATAAATATATATAAAGATAAAATATGAGTTCATACTGAGATTTCCAATTCAAATTCAGCTCTGCAGGTTTTTTTTCTCCTCTCTTTCACATTTACATCTCCTTTCTACCATGGCAAAAATCCTAGTTCTCAATAATGCCAGTATAACTGCTTACTTGCTTTATCCAACAATATACTCATGATAATTTCAGGGTGACAGTGACAACCTCCATCAAACAATATGAATAATGAAAAAAGGTAAGGTTATTTTTAATTTTTTTTCATGATTGTATACCCTAGTAGAAATGTACAGTCAAATTAACTATATTTTAAAATCATTTGGATTAGTTCCTGCCTGTGTGATAACACTACCAACTGGATTTGTAGTTAAGTGCATTTGTTTCATTTTGCCTTCAATTTCTAGACACTTTTAAAATTTCATTTTGTTTTATAATTATATTAAAAATGTACAGCTTGCGAATCTAAACTAAAGCCATCTTTTATCTATTTTTTTATCCCTGCCCCTTGACCTACTCCTTTCTCCCATTGGTGACTATTTTAGAAATTATGTGATTTGTCATTCCATTTAAAAAACATATAGGCGAATGTACGTGTAATTTATTTTTTCTTACTCCTGCTTAAATAGATTGTAGCATAGCAAAATACTGTAGTCCTTCTTACTTTTTTCACTTAATAATATATCCTAGTAGTCATGCCATTCTAACATAAAAATATGTTTTTCACTTCTTTCTATAGCTTTATAATTCTATTACAATGTGTGAGAGTATCACAACTTATTCAACTACATTCCTATCAATGGAGTAGTAATTTGTTTCAACTCTTGACAAAACAAAGAATGTAGCTATAAGTAGTCTCCTGCAAACTTACTTTTAAATTTTTGCCAATGTACATCCGGGATAGGTTTCTAGAATCTGGGACAGATTTCTGGGTTAAATGCACATGTGATTTTGCCAGATAGGGCCAATTTCCCAGTCCTTAGCAGTTGTAGTATTTTGTTTCTCATAAACAATATGAAAAAGTTTGCACTTCCCAACAACCTCACCAAAATAATGTCCAGCTTTTTGATTTTTGCTAATCTTATAGATTAGAATTGGTATCTCACTATAGTTTTAACTTGCCTTCTTCTTCTTCTTCTTTTTTTTTTTTAGATTTATTTATTTATACATACAAGCCGGGGTACAGGCCAGAGGTGTGGGGTGGCGAGAGGGTTCACCAGAGACAGCGGGGAGCAGAACAGGCAGATCAGAAATACACTGCTGAGGGGAGCAGTGGGTGAGGCAGGAGAGGTCTGCCGCACCGTGTGGGATTCTCCCGGCCAGCTGGATGTCGAACTCGCCTCGCGGCTGCTACAGCTCCTCAGCCACCAGGGAGGCCCGACTTGCCTTCTTCTTTATGTGAATGAGATGAAGCACTTTTCGTATGTTTGGGAGATATTTGCATTTTTTAATCTTTTATGTTTTAGAAGCTTTTTATACTAATGATATTAATTCCATCTCTATGATAAATGTAAAATTTTTCCTACTTTGGAATTTTTCTTTCTCTTTTCATTGAGTTTTTTTATCATGTAACTTAAAAAATTATTACAAGGCAAAAATTTTTATAATATATTTTTTATTGTTATTTATGTCTTTTACATTTTGTATTCCCCTTGGGTAGCCCACCACCAATTCACCCGTGATCCATCTCCATGGTCCCTACAAGGCAAAATTTAATGAAAATTGGTCAGTGAGTATGTAATAATCCACAGGGCTAAATCACTAACATGGGACTGTATTAAAATTTTATTTATTTATTTTTAAAGATTTATTTATTTATGCATAGAAGCTGGGGTACAGGCCAGAGGCACGGGGTGGTGAGAGGATTCACCAGAGACAGAGTGGGGAGCAGAACAGGCAGATGGACAGAAATACACTGCTGAGGGGAGCAGTGGGCAGGGCAGGAGGGGTCTGCCCCTCTATATGGGAATCTCCCCAGCCAGGCGTTGAACTCTCGTTGCCACTGCAGACAGCTCCACAGCACAGCGCTTAACCGCTATGCCACCAGGGAGGCCCTGTATTAAAATTTTAAAGTAGATGCTGAAGTAAATATTATTTTTGGTCCTTTATTTTACTTACCATAATCTGATTCACTTCTTCCTCCAAAATTTCTTAGTTTATTTCTCTGCTTCTTCCCTTATATCTTTTGCAACAATTTCATGATCTTCCCTTACTTAATTCACAAGCTCATTTGAACTCTAGTTCAAAATCTTTATCTTTAAATTTATCATGCATTGTGCCAATACATTAATTTCATAACTTCTTTAGCAGTATCCCAGCAGGTCATTTCTTTCTTCTGAAGTTTTTCCATGTCTGTCTTTGCAGCTTGTCTGGTTTTGTCAATGGCATAGCCCCAGGAACCATATGAAACAACAGAGGGGTCAATCATGTAAAATTATGCACCTTCATTCACACTGTAGAACCTCACATGAAATTTTAGTGGAATGTTATAGCCAAAGTTAGATCTACAGTTGGAAGCTTCTTTTCTTGCAGTATCTGTTAAAGAACAAGCATCTGCCAACAAACCTGCTACTGCCATTCCAACATGCTGATCAATGTTAAAAAGTTGTTGGAATCCTCTTTACAGAGTTTGAAAAGGTTTAATTTTTCTACCCCAAGACAATGTCATTTTACATTTGATTCCAATGACTACTATTTCCACAACCTTCACAGTATATTCAGCTTGAAATCTCTTCCATCAGGGGCAAATGTAGAGGCTGACAGCTCATACCCAGTGCCGACTAAACTCATTATGCTAAAACCACTCTGATGTATAGGTCTTCTGGGAGTAAATTAAAGTTTTTAAAATGTAATTAAATATAATAATCTTTTTCTGTACTGCTTCTGAAAAGGAACTTTTCCTCCACTCCCAGATTACAAAGAAATTAGCTAATTTTCTTTTTATATTAAAAACTAATCCTGGGCCTCCCTGGTGGCACAACAGGTTAAGCACAGCACTATGAAGCTATCCAGAGCCACGGCAGCACGAGTTCCATGCCTGGCCAGGGAGATTCCCACATGGCGCAGCGGACCTCTCCTGCCTCGCCCGCTGCTACCCTCAGCAGTGTACGTCAGTAGATCTGCTTGTTCTGCTCCCCACTCTGTCTCTGGTGAATCCTCTCACCACCCCACACCTCTGGCCTATACCCCAGCTTGTATGCATAAATAAATAAATCTTTAAAAAAAAAACAAACTCTAATCCCATTACAATTCATCCTGGTGAATGGTACAAAGAGTGAGCTCAGTTGTATTTTTTTTCCATATAGTCATTTACTTCTTCCATTATCTTTTAAAAGTAGTGCACATTCTATCCTCTGATTCAAAGAGCTGTCTTTGTAATTTTGCTTAATTTCTTCATACATTTGGGTCTACTTCTGGATTTATTGTATTTTTCTCTATAGTATACCATTCGTCTATCTGCCTGTTCATGTGCTAACACTACATTTTTTAATTTATGGAGGTCTTGTAATATGTTCTTATATCTGCTAGGGCTAGCCCCCTCTATTATTTATTCTCTTTTAGATTTTTCTGGTTATTATGTTTATTATTCCAAATTAACATCATGATAAATACCTAGTTGGAGTAAAAAAGAAATTTCATTGTTATAGGAATTGAATTAAGTTTACTCAACAACTTAAGCTAACATTTTATGATGTGTTTTCCTAAAAACATTGTATGTCTTTTCATTTGTTCAGGTTTGTTTTTGTATCTTTCAATAGTATTTTATGGTTTGCCTTATAGAAATTTTGGACATTTCTTGTTCATACTAAGGTATTCTCTTTTTCCTCTCTCTCTCTCTTTCTTCCTTTTTCTTTTTCTTTTTTTGTAAATGGGATCTTCTATTATATCTTTGAATTGGTTTTTGTTTGTAACAAAAAAGCTAGTGAATTTTCAGTACCTACTTTATGACTTGATACTTTACTGAATTCTTTTATTCTTTATTGTGATACCTTCATTAGAGAGTAACAGTTTTAAATTTATTATATCAAAACAAACACATAATTCTACCTTTGCAATATAAACAAAAAATGAATGTCTTCTTTAATTTGCTGTCCTGTACCAAGAAATACTAAGCCTTTTTTATGCTTCAGATAACTTCTACTTGAGAGACAAGCAGTATAGGTAAGGGGACAAAGTAGGAAAGGAAGGAAGAGATAAGAGTCATTTATGAGATTTGAGTCCTCTGGCTCACATTTATTGCTATTCATTGATGTTCCCATGTGGCTCTCAATCTCTAAAACCCTAATGACAGGTTAGAGGGTGAAAACACCCTTTAACATATGTCCATTTTCACACTGGTAGCAGATTAACCAGAAATTTTAAGTTTCCAAGGCCCTCGATTCCAAGGTATAAATTTTCCTTTGTCTGCCTGTATTTCTAAATGTTTATTCCATGAATCTCAACACAAACTGCTTGTTCCAACAAGACAGGCTTACTCACTATTCCCTGCAAACTCCTTAGTGGTGTTCTCCTTGCTTGCCATCTGTCACCCTCACACTTTGGTCTCCTTTGAGGTAGGAACTCCACCCCCCTCTATATACTAACTTCACTTTCCCCTTCCTTTCTTTCTATACAACTGTAAAGACTCTCTTCTCACAGAATTTTGTTCCTACTTCTATTATAAATTCAATTTGTACTGCAATTTTTATATACACATTCCTCACTTAATATAAGGTTCAGATTCATAAAGACATTTTTATTTCTCTAACTCCAGCTTCCAGCATAGTGCCTGGCACATAATAAGGACTAAATTAACCTTTGTGAGAGGAAGGAAAAGGAAGGAAAGAGAAACTTGTGTTTCTTTCTGTCATACTCTATATATTTCTATCACTGCATCTGGTGCTGATCTTGAAGTTCAATTTCAGTCCTCCTCTAAAGACTCCTTTGAATTTTAAGTAATTAGTTTTATATTCTATGCTATAAAATTCTCTGTCTTTATCTCCAAATATACTAATTAACTAGAGAGCTAAAGTGTTTTTTTTACTTCTACTTCAAACTAATATGCTTTGTTGTATATTTAAAAAATAACATTACCATTTTTTTTCAAAAGCATAATCAGTTTTGCTTGTGTGTTAGTGACCAGAAACTCATAAGGTTTGCTCTCGTGAAAAACAAAAACAAAAATCCATGTTGTGATACCTCCTCTTTTGTGGTCTTCGTGAATAATTGGTGTTTCACAAAAAAGTTGTAGCTCTGATACAGACAGTATGATAATAGTCATACTGAGTTATCCAAATAATCTTAGCTTGAAAAGTTCTACAGAAACAGTATTGACATTTTATTCACTAACTTTACTTTTTCTGGGTTATTTGAGACTCATTTTCTTTTGATGATATTTTAAAAATAATATTACCAGCCTTTGTGTATTTCAACAGGCTTTATAACAGGCTCTCTGTTTTATTTTGATTATACTTTAAGTTGAATGCTTATTGATGACTTAACAAGTAATACATTACTCTCAGTACTAACATCCTATTTACATTAAATTGTAAAATGCAATGTTTCTTGTGGATAACCAACCACAATAATGTTTCCACTTAGTTCAACAAGTATCTTGTAAGCCAGAGTTTTTCTCAAAGTTTGATTATCATGCACAACATGAAAAAAGGCAGAGAGATAAGTAAAAGCATAGCACACTCATCTGCTGTACCTGAAATGGAAAGTGAAAGTGGAATAGAAAATGGTAGACATAGGAGGTCTCCCTGGTGGCCTAGGGCTTAAGGCCCAGTGCTATCACCAATACAGCCTGAGTTTAATCTCCAGCCAGGGAGCTAACCCACATGGCACAGCAGACCTCTCCTAGCCTGTCTTGCCTGCTGCTCCCTCAGCAGTGTATTTCAGTATTTTTGCCTGTTGTGTTCCCTACTCTGTCTCTGTTGAATCCCCGCCCAACTGGGTGTGCTCACTCGCGTCCTCTCTCTCTCTCTCTCTCTCTCTCTCTCTCACACACACACACACACACACACACACACACACACACCCCGGGACATCTGGCCTGCACCCCAGTTCTTCTATGCAAAAATAAATAAATAAAATCCTTTTTAAAAAAAAGAAGAGAAAGGAAGAAAATGGTAGACATAGAACAAAGAGAACACAGGGAGAGGAGGTATTTTTAGTGGCAGAAGGGAAGAAAATAAATGATGGATGATAAAGTAATGGTTGAATGTGTGAAAGTGAATTTACTAATTTGGGAAAAATAGACTGGAAAATAAAAAGGAAAAAGACTGAGGAAGGAGTGTGTGGTTATAAGTTAAGGACTCAGAAGAGGAAGAGGAATCAGTAGACATGCAGGCAGAAAGTCCATTAGAAAGATATTGAGGTTTGAAGATCTCATATTACTTACTTTACTTCTTTTGTTTAGAGAAATTAATGGACTTTATTTTTTAGTTCTGTGCTACAGAAAAATTGTGTAGAAAGTACAGAGTTTCTATACCCCCCCCCCCCACCCTTCAGTTTCCACTATTATTAACATGCCCTTACAGGTATGGCACATTTGTTAAAATTGGTGAACCGATATTGATACACTGTTATTTACTTAAGTCCCTAATTTGCATTAGGGTTCACTCTGTGTTGTACATTCTATGTTTTTTTATTGTATCTTGATGTTCTTCTTCAGTTTAAAAGTATAGCTAAATACAAGGAGTCTTATCTCTCATTCATCTTTATAAGATATTTGATAACACTGGTCAACAAATTTTTACAAAAGACATGTTACTGAAGTAAAATTAGTCATTTCCTATCAATTTGTATGTGCTCAACACGAATATGACAGTCAAATTCTAATTTTGGCTCTAGTTTTTTTGTAATCTGCAATAAATAGATGTTTACATCACGAAATTCATGCCAATAGTAATAGGCCTACGGTTAATACCTGTAAAAAATCAAGTCATAGACTACTTCTTAGTAAATTTCCAGGGTTGTGAATACATGTTCAGCACACCAAGATACTACAGATTAGGGCCTTTAAAGTCAGTAATGAACTCACTGTTGACCATTGTAATTTCATAATTTAATCTTCTTAAAGCTTCTTCTTGAAAATTAATGGAGCCTTTCTTGAGAATGGGAATTAAAGATCTATTATTCCCTTTCATCCTCACTTCTGGTATCTGGAAGCTATTTGTCAGTAGTCTCCAAAATTAGTACCAGAAAATAAAATATTAAAAAATATATTTATGACATTTCCAGTATTTTATTTTATTTTTTTAAGATTTATTTATTTATGCATACAAGCTGGGGTGTAGGCCAGAGGCGTGGAGCAGTGAGAGGGGTCACCAGAGACAGAGCGGGTAGAGAACAGGCAGATCGACCGAACTACACTGCTGAGGGGAGCAGCGGGTGAGGCAGGAGAGGTCTATTGCGCTATGTGGGAATCTCCCTGGCCAAGCATCGAACTCACACGGCAGCTGCCAACAGATCCACAGCACTGTGCTTAACCCATTGCGCCACCAGAGAGGCCCTTCCAGTATTTTATACTTCCAATTTACATGAAACATGGATGCCTCATTTCTTGTTCCTTTTAAAAGAAGCATTTGGGGGGCCTCCGTGGTGGCGCAGCGGTTAAGCGCTGCACTGTGGAGCTCTCGGCAGCGATGACGTGAGTTCGATGCCCGGCAGGGAGAATCCCACATGGCGCGGCAGACCTCTCCTGCCTTGCCCGCTGCTCCCCTCAGCAGTGTATTTCTGATCTGCCTGTTCTGCTCCCCGCTCTTGTCTCTGGTGAACCCACTCGCCGCCCCACGCCTCTGGCCTGTACCCCAGCTTGTATGTATAAAAAAATAAATAAATAAAAGAAAAGAAGTATTTGGGGACCTCCCTGGTGGTGCAATGGGTTAAGCGCAGCTCTGTGGTGCTGTCGATGTCTGCAGCACGAGTTTGATGCCAGGCAGGGGAGATTCCTACATGGCGCAGCAGACCTCTCCTGCCTCTCCTACTGCTCCCCTCAGCAGTGTATTTTGGTCAGTCTGCCTGTTCTGCTCCCACTCTGTCTCTGTTGAACCCTCTCACCGCCCCATACTTCTGGGCACCCCAGCTTGCATGCATGCATAAATTAATCTTTTCAAAAAATAATAAAAAAAAGTGGCATTTTGTATGGTACTATGGACACCAAAATGTTAGTGCTGTTTATGTAGATTATGAAAGCTTTTAATTTTTTAATTTTGTGTTATATACTTTTCTATATTTTTCCAGAAATAATATCAATGTCTTATCATTGGGAAAATATGTATTAGATAAAACTATTGACTTGTACAATTTTTTTCCTTTTTGTGAAAATCCAGGTGGAAAAATTTAAAATTGTGTTACAATGTTTTATGTTATCAGAGGACTATTCTAAAAACTTTTATGGAAGTCCTTAGAAATAAAAGGAAAATTAAGTTCAAAGCAACAGTCACGTCATGCTCAACAATTTACTTCCAAGGTTACAAAGCAGTAACCTTAAACAGTGGGATATTGTCCATAAAAGTGCCAAATATTCCAAATGGATAGAAGCCTTCAACTGTAAACTGATGGACTTTTGTGGTATAAAAGCAGTTGAGGGTTTTTACCTTAAGAAACCATTTCTCATGTTACAGCAATTGAGATTGGGAAAAATGTATAGAATAGATTGTGTTTCACTCTCTTTATTTGCACACCTTGTTGAAGGTAGGTTAATACTCTGGGAATCCTTATTCCATTCACAATTCTGAATACA
Source organism: Scalopus aquaticus (assembly GCA_004024925.1). Taxonomy (NCBI): domain Eukaryota; kingdom Metazoa; phylum Chordata; class Mammalia; order Eulipotyphla; family Talpidae; genus Scalopus; species Scalopus aquaticus. The sequence continues at coordinate 111,088 of PVIJ01003410.1, forward strand.
TACTTATGGTATTTATACATCTAGAGGTTATGTGATCACTCTTGACAGCGTCTGTACATGGATAATTTTTACCTGATGATATATTATTGTTTTGACATTATATACTATAGTTAATTCAAACAGAAGTAAATAAAACTGTTGGTGCTCTAAAACAAAATTCAGCCCAATAATTTTCACATTATTGTGAAATCGAATATACCTATCACCTATACTGAGTTCACAATGTAGTCAGAGTGAAAGGGAAAGTAAGAATGAGATATAGGTAGAAATTACCATCATTCACTTAAAAAAAAATCACACACACCTAGTTAACACCTATTCATCTTTGAGATCATATTTCTGATATCTCTTTTTTAGGGAAGCTGTCTCTAACTTTCAATATTAGGTATAAACTCTCATAGCCCTATAAAGCTTTCATTCAGGGCCGTGTGTAATTATAAACTTATTTGTGTCACTATTTAATTTGTGTCTGCTGTCCCTATATCACTACACATTATATTGTAAACACCAAGAAGAATCTCAGTTCTTAGTGCTGACATGTAATGCCTCTCAATTTAATTTTTTAATAATAAATTTGAACTTTCAGAACAGTTTTATGATTACAGGAAAATTAAATTGTACAGCATGATCACATAATTCCCCTTTCCCTCGGCAGCCCCTCCCCAAACTTCCCCTGTTATGTTTCTGTAGTGTGGTACATTTGCTACAATAATGAACAAATATTGAAGCATTGTTACTGTCTCAACTCCATAGTTTACATTAAGTTTCATTCCTTGAGTTGTATGGTTCTACAGATTTTAACAAATACATAATGTCATGATCCACTGTTATGCTGTCATACAGAAGAGTTTTATCACCTTAAAAACACCCTTTGTGCTCCTCCTACCCATTCCTCCCTAACCCTTGGTGATCACTGATATTTTTACTGTCTCTAATTTTGACTTTTCCAGAATGTCATACTGTTGAACCTATACAGTATGTCGTTTTTTTCAGATTGGGTTCTTTCATATAGCAATATGCAATTAGGCTTCCTCACTGTCATTTTATGGTTTCACAGCTCATTTCCTTTTATCATTAAATAATATTCCCCTAAGTGGATATATCCCAGTTTGTCCATTTCCCTACTGCAGGACAGATTGGTTGCTTCTACTTTTTGCTACAAACATATACAAACATTCACTTACATGATTTTGTGTGAACAAACTTAATTTGGGTAAATACCTAAGAGTGTGATTCCCAGATCATATCATAAAACTATATGCAGTTTTGTATGAAACTGCCAAACTGTCTTCCAAAGTGTCTATACCATTTCTCCAGCAATGATGAGAGTTCCTGTTGCTCTACATTTTCACTAACATTTTGTGTTGTTAGTAATCTGGATTTTAGCTTTTCTGATAGGTGTGTAGTAGTATCTCATTGTTTTATTTTATCATTCCCTTTCACATACAATGTTGAACATATTCTCATAGGGTTATTTATCGTCTATATATCTTTTTTGATGGTATGTCTGTCTATTCAGATCTTCTTTCTTATTTTTAATTGGGTTACTTATTGTTAGTTTTAAGAGTTACTTATATACTTTCAATAAAAGTCCTTTACCAGATTTGTGTTTTTCAAATATTTCTCCCATTTCCTTAACTTCCTTTTCATTCTCTTAATGGTGTCTTTAGCATAGTTAAGTTAATTTTTATAATGTTCAACTTATCAATTTCTAAATTCATGAAGCATGGTTTTGGTGTTGCATTACAAATTGCTAAACCCAAGTCACACAGTGTTTTCACCTATGTTATTTTTTGGAAGTTTTATAGTTTTTAATTTTACATATACTTATATCCAGTAATAGTTGTTAAATTAATCCATGAAAGCTAGTGGTAATAGAAATGGAACAGCTGAGTTTGGGTAGGAAGAGAATTACTAGTTCTATAGATTTTGAAGGAATCAGCATAAAAGAATGCTGAAAGATTGTTAGAACTCATTTAGAGAAAAAATTGCCAGTTAGAATGTAGTTGAGACTGCCAACTTATCAGAAAGTCAGGATTCAATGTAGACCAAGGACTAAAAAGTCAGAGGGGAGGCAGGAAACTGTTTTAGTGATCAGAATATCACGAAACGCAGTCCAGTACCCTGGAGAGCTCCACCAAAGAACTTACGTTTTTTGCTGTTTGGACCTTTTGAGTTTTATAGCATCTGAATGTTCTCATAGTTCACATAATCAGAAATCTATGTTACTGCCCTATATTTTAAATATTACATCCTAAATATAACATTATAAATATAACATTATAAATATTATAAGAGTGGAAAATTAGGAAATACAAAGGGACACAAAGAAGAAAAAATCTTACCAAATTGAGATAACCATTCTGAATAACATTCATTATTAACTGATGACTTTCATGAAACAAGAACCCCAAATGGATACTTTCTATTAATTCCTGTCTTCTTTTGTCAACAATTCTTTAAAAACTCCTGTTTAATACGTACATATTTGCAAAATTAAATCTGAATACCTAAGATTATACAATTAAATATTTTCTGCTTCAGTTATAATTATTATTTTGCCAAGCCCCTGTCCCTAGCACAGGAGATGAGGAGAATAGCACTAATGAGGCAAACTGAACTGCAATACCAAGGCTTGTATTTGTGTAGTTTCCCATTTAACACCAGTCTTCCTTCTTGAGTCCAGATGCTATTCCAGCTGCCTATTGGACATACTCAATTTAATATCCTATGGGTGTCTTAAACTCAAGAACTAATTTCATTAGTTTTCCCTTCAAATTGTTTTACTTCTTTCTTGGTTATTTTCAAAGCTAGCCACCTCTAATCTTTGTTAAAATGAATCAAGGAAGCAAGAAAGAAGGAAAAAGGGACAAAGAAACAGTCATCATCTCATCTCACTCAAGACATCAACCTCAAAGGTTATCCCTAAATAAATTCATTTTCACACAATGACTACCAATGACTACCTTCCAATGACTACCAAGTTTTGTTTTCCTTTTAAGTGTCTGGAGTCTCTTCTTCTCTGCATGAACCTTCATCCATTACTCACCTGGATAGCTGCAGTGTCTTCTTTATTTGCATTATTTCCCCTTCTGAATCCAATTTCCACACCACTATCAGAGAGATGTTTCTAAATAATGAGCTTATGTTAAATCCCTTGCTAATTATCCTACTTTTATTAGGTTAGTGGTTAAAGAGTGGTCTCTAGAGTCAAACAAATTGGATTAAAATCTGTGTTTGCTGTTGTGTGACCCAAAGTATCTCAGTTGCTTTAGCTATTAAGTAGGAATTAGTAATATTCTTCATAGAATTTTGGGGAAGATTAAATAAAATAACATATGTATTTTCCGCAGTTTGACAGAGCATAAACACTCAATAAATGTTATTATTACTATTGTTATTGTTATCATTATGGAAGTTAAAACTTCATTTCCTGTTGGCAGACTCAAAGCATTTTGGCAGTTCAGAGTAACTCTTTCTGGGGAAAAAACTTCAACTTCAATTAGGTGTTTCTTATTATAACTAATAAAAGATTCTATCTCTTTGGCTTCAGAGAATGGCATTGATCAATTTTGTTGAACATAGTATCTCATCTTACCTATGACATCTGATCTAGGTTTGGCATATGACTCAAACCTAACCTAACCCATAAGAATATTTCTTGGGATTCTTTTTGAGAGACTGGAACTTCAGGCTATGGAGTGGGGATGAGAGCATAGACATAGAGGGGGTAACTTCCCTTTTCTTAACAGGTTCTATAGTAAAATGTGGAGTCCCCAGTAAATAGAGCACCATTCATCCAAGAGCAGAAACAAGACAAAGTACGTGTGTGTGTGTGTGTGTGTGTGTGTGTGTGTGTGTGTGTGTGTGAGAGAGAGAGAGAGAGAGAGAGAGAGAGAGAGAGAGAGAGAGAAACAGAGACAAAGAGAGACAGAGAGGGACACAGAGACACAGAGAGAAAATCCTGATGTCTTTCTAGCTACTGTTTCAAGGCAACACAAGGCAAAGGTTTCTGCCTTCCCAAGGCTTATTCAGGTTGCAATCATGACCTTTGCAATGAAAAAAAGTCTTGACTAATGCCATTATCATATGGTGTTTATTACAATAAGATCCGATCATTGCTCTGTTTTTATTTTTCTGTCTTTATTTTTTTGTCTATTTATTAGTGGAACACTAGGTTCCACTAAATTTGCTTTCATTCCTCATCAGACATTTAATTGCCTCTACACATTTGTACTGTATCTTTAAAAAAAAGATTTATTTATTTATGCATATAAGAACTGGGATGTAGGCCAGAGGTGTGGGGTGATGAGAGGATTCACCAGAGCAGAGTGGGGAGCAGAACAGGCAAATCAACTGACGTACACTGCTGAGGGGAGCAGCAGGTGAGGCAGGACAGCTCTGCTCTGCCATGTGGGAAGCTCCCTGGCCAGGGAGGGAACTCATGCTGCAGTGGCTGCTGATAGCTTCATAGGCTGAGCTTTAACCCCTTGTGCCACCAGGGAGGCCCTGAAATGGTTTTCTTAAAAAAACATTTTATTTTTATCTAGAACTTCAGCGGTGGCACCTCAAGGAGACCTGAGTTAGTTACACTTATTTTCATTCAGCATTTTCTCCTGTATACTTGCCATTTCTGAGATTTACCAAATCAACTGAAGTACACTGCTGAGGGGAGCAGCGGGTGAGGCAGGAGAGGTCTGCTGTGCCATGTGGGAATCCCCCTGGCTGGGGATGGAACTCGTGCTACAATGGCTGCAGACAGCTTCACAGGTTGAGACTTAACCCGTTGAACCACCAGGGAGGTCCCACCTTTGTATTGTATCTTAAGTACTTATTATGTCATCACATCCAGATTCTAATATCCAGTCCATTTAGTGGTTATTAATTAGTAACGATTGTATCCTGTCCTGAACAATATAGAACACTGCTTTTCACATATAGAGGAATATATTTAACATTGTCAAATAAATTCATATCCATTAAAAATTTATTTATATAAGGGTTGATCTGTGATTCAGGTATGTTTCCAGGAACAGGATCTGAAGAAGAGTAATACCCTCCTACACTCAAGGAGGTTGCAGTTGAATTAGGGCAGTCAGACATCTAATAATTACTGTAAGATGAAATAAAGAATTTTTAATCATACCATTTCATTTAGTCCATATGATAAAGCTTTAGTGTGGATATTCTTATACCCCGCCCTTGAATCCACAATGAAGCTAGTTCAAGCAGTAAGAGTTTAGGAAACTCACCTAAGATCACTCAGGTAATGAAGTGACAGAGGCTGGACAGCAACAGAGATCTTCCTTTCACCAGGGGTCCAGCCTCTGTTACTCTCTCATCTCATGTTGCTTCTCTTACCTTGTCCTCACCTTCGAATGCTGAGCAGACAAATTAGCAGTGTGAATCAGAAAAGATAAGAAGGTTTATCTTGAAAATTACCATTGAATAATTTCCCCTCTTTCTCTCACATCCTCTCCTTCCTCCTGCCCCCACTTCCCTTTTGATAATTTAACTTTAACGTTTGTGTCATAAGATGGATCTGTAAAGATGGTAATTGGAATCTAATTCCTGTGACTCTTATTGAGTGATTTGTTTTGACTGCACACACACTTTTCAGTCACTCACCTTGAATTTTTGACTGCCAAGACAACACTCATATCACTTGATGGCAGCACATGCAAATTCTTCTGGGTTTGGGGTAAGAAGAAGATGATTTGACAAGATAGAGGAAGGTATGTGTGTTATGATATCCCAGCTCAGGGGAAATTGTGTACACTGCAGGAGGTTGCTGAGAACCTGTGGAGCACTTTGGAATCGGGAAAAAAAACCCAAAACTACTTTATAATGTATGTCTCTTCATCACCCTCCTTTGACAAAGCTTAATATTCTGCCAACTGGTGAAGGAAAACTATTTAAAAGACACATCCATTTTTCACAAAGCAAGTAGAGAAGGGTGAATTTGGAAATGAGAGGTAATAAATTGCTAATGGCACCTGTATTTTAAGATGTATTATACAAGGAGCCTAAAGTTACTATCTACCTATTTTACAACAAAATTACTGGGTTCAAAAGAAGTGTTTGTGTTATATATGGACATATATAAGCTTTGGATAAAACACACATTTTAATGAATCTTTTCAATATGATTATTATGGATATTATGGAAATAGTCTTTTTTTTTATGTTTCAGATCTATGTCTCTTTTCAGACCAATGACAGCAAACTCTACAAGGATGTTCAATGTCTTTCTTTAACCGCTCTGACTTGTCTGGATATTTTCATTATATCTCTGCACAGTGAACAATGTTAAATATCTTCTATCTCTTTCCTATAAAATAGAAATAGCTAATAATCAAGACTTTGTAGTTTATAGTATCCCTGTGACTTTTAAACATCAATTTTTGAGAATAAATATTCTACTCAAATTTTCCTATTTTTCAATTTTGATTTTATTATGGTAGAAAAGTCAAAGCTGCTAGATTCTGTAACATATCTAGGTTGTATCAGCCAGAGTAGACTAAAATATGCTGTGTGACAGACAACACTAAACTGCAACTCTAAGCACAACAAAAGCTTATTGCTTCAATTGAATAGTCACCTGCAAAAAGATGATTATAGACCCACACCTTACAGAGTACACAAAAATGCATCATAGCCTTAAAAAATGCATCAGAGCCTTAAATGTAAGTGTTAAACCTATAAAACATATAGGAGAAAACATAATAGAAGAGACTTGTGATCTTGAGAAAGGCATATAGCATTAAGAAAAGACAACTGGACTTCATCAAAATTTAAAAAAAACTTGTGTTCTTCAAAAGGTATCATTAAGAAAGTGAAAAGACAAGCTATAGACTTGGAGAAAAATATTTGCAAATCATTTATCTGAGAAAGAATTTGTATCAGGATATATAAAGATCTCTTGTAACTTGATAAGAAGACAATTCAGGTCCTCCCTGGTGGTGCAGGGGTAAAATTCTCGGCATTCTCAAGCTATTGCCAGCCACTGCAGCATGAGTTCGATTCCCGGCCAGGGAGCTAACGCACATGGAGCAGACCCTTCCTGTCTTGCCCGCTGCTCCCCTCAGCAGTTTATTTCAGTAGATCTGCCTGTTCTGCTTCCCACTCTGTCTGGGAGGTGAATCCTCTCATCCCCACACCTCTGGCCTACACCCTAGTTCTTGTATGCATAAATAAATAAATCTAAAAAAAAAAAAGACAGTTCAGTCCAAAACAATGGGTAAAAATTGTAAATTGATACTTCACCAAGGAAGGTATAAGAATGACTAATAAGCACACAAGAAGATGCTCTACACTATTAGCCACAAGGGAAATACAAATTGAAAACACAATGAGAAACTACTTTACTCACAATGAAATGAGTAAAATAAAAAAGATAGACAATAATCTTTTTTAGTGAGGATATAACAAAACTGGAACTCTCACACCTTAATCATACTTTGGAAAACAGTTTGATAAAGCCTTAAAAAAATTAACCCCAAATTTACCACACAACCCAGCAATTCCACTTTTAGGAATCTATCCAGCAAAGAAGTATCTATGTAAGACTTGTACACAAATGGGACCTCCTTGATGGCGCAAGGGGTTAAGTCTCAGCACTCTGAAGCTATGGGCAGCCACTGAAGCACAAGTTCCATTCTCGGCCATGGTGCTGATCCACAGGGCACAGCAGACCTCTCCTGTCTCGCCCACTGCTCCCCTCAACAGTGTTTATTTCAGTAGATATGCCTGTTCTGCTCTCCACTCTGTCTCTGGTGAATCCTCTCACTCTCACCCCTGCCCTCCCTGCAACTCTGGCCTACACCCCAGCTCTTGTATGCAGGAATAAATAAAATAGATCTTAAAAAAAATCTTGTACATAAATGTTCATAGCAACGTTATTCATAATAGCCAGAAATAGGAAAAAATCCAATTGTGCATCAACTCATGTGTGGACAAATAAAACATGGTGTATTCATACAATGGAGTACTACTCAGCAATGGGAAAAAAATGCTGACACATAAACAAGGATGAATCTTTAAAACATTTTGCTGAGGGCAGACCAAAAGATTATATATTATATGACTCCATTTCCCTCAGTGAATGAAAATCTATAGAGACAGATTGCTTGGGGATGGGAGTGGAACAATGATTGTTTGCAAATGGGCATAATGAATACTTTGTGGTGGAAATGTTCTCAAACTGGATTGTGGTGATGGTTACACAATCTAGTCTCTGTTTATTAAGGTCATTTAGGGACCCACAATGATAGATGTTCTATCTCAACACATGTATCCAGGATCACAATAGCAGGGGGTGGGGGAAATGTGTCTTGCCTCTTGAAAGATTTTCCTAGAAGAGATACACATCACTTTCTCTTTCATTTTATTGGTCAAAGCAAGTTGCATGGGCATGCCTAACTTCAAAGGTAGAAGTATAATTCTAATGTGTGTCTGGAAGATAGGAGAACCAGAATTTTTGTTAACCACCCTAATGACCAACACAGAAATAAATAATAAGGGTACAGTTTACTCTGACTGAAGTTAGTTTGCTTCCTACCTCTGAGGGACTCGTTGGCATTTATTTCTTCTTATAGTCCAATTCTGTTGATGTTGCTTAGTTAAAACCAGTTAGAAGAATTGTTTGTACTGTACTGAGACTCCATCAGTATCCTTGATTCCCTGAGCATCTGGTTTTCTTAAATTATACACTTTTGCACTCATATGCTATATAGAGAAACAATACATATATTAAAATATACATATATTTTAACAGACAGACATCATTGACGTCTTTATAAGGGATTAGATTCCTTTAGTGTGGTTATGAAACAGGGCACAACTGCCCAGGCTATGAGACATGAGCCATCAAAATGCCCCAAAAGGTCAAAAGGCCACAAACAACAAAGGACAGTGACTGATAAGAGGACAGGTCACCCATGTGCACAATTTCAAGGGACCTCAGGCTACAGGAACAACAACAACAAACATGGGGTTTATTGTACAAACAGGGGAAACAGAGAGCTTACTGCATCCACAAGGGGCCGGCTGTCCCACCAGAGTTGCCACCGGTCACCAGGAGTGCTGGGCTGCACTGGCCTCTCACCAACAAACAGCTCTTTGAGACACCAGGCCCAGGGCCTTTGGTGCTCATTTCAGGCAAGGTCAGAGACAGGACCAGAGACCCAGTTTCTGCAGAGTCCTCCGGCTTCTTTTCCCTCTTAGGAGAGCTGCTGCTAGATGCTTCTTTTCCTCCCTGGAGTCTTCCTCTTCTTTCTTCGGAGTCTGGAATCTTCTTTCTTCTTCAGGATGCCTGCGCCGTCCTCGTTGCTGTCTTCTGGGGTCTTCCTTCTCTCTGGGGGGTTTTCCTCCTCTCTGGGGCTGGTGTCACCTCTCTTCTTCCTTCTCTCCTCCCTGCTTCTCTCCCGGGCTCTATACTCTCTGAAGCTTCCTGCTCTTTTCTCCTGTTTTTTCTGCTCTGCTCTCTGCCTCTGCTCTGCTGCTTTTCTTCTCTGCTGTCTCCTCTCCCTCGACCCTGGCTTCTCTCCTCTTTCAGGGTGCCCCTTCCATAAGTCTGATTGGCACCACTCACTTGTGGGGAGAGAAGCTGGCTGCAGGAAACACACTTGTTACTTAATTTTTTTTAAAGATTTATTTATTTATGCATAGAGGTTGGGTGTAGGCCAGAGGTGTGGGTGTGTGTGTGTGAGGGGATTCACCAGAGACAGACTGGGGAGCAGAACAGGCAGATTGACTGAAATACACTGCTGAGGGGAGCAGCTGCTGAGGCAGGAGAGGTCTGCTGCACCACGTGGGAAGCTCCCTGGCCGGGGATCTAATTCAGAGGATCTAATTCAGGCCGCTTGTGGCTTTGGATAAAATTCAGGTGGGGCTTGGCTTTAGATAACTTCATAGTGCCGCAACTTGCATCACAAGGGAGGCCCTACAGTTGTTACTTTGAAGGTCCATTAACAACAACAAACTTGTTTGGGCAGAGGAAAGGTGCAGGAAATATACTTTCTACATTAAATGTCAACAACTTGTGTGGAGCAACAGGGTAAACAAGACCCCACTGCTCCTGGCGGGACCCATTGCTGAGGGTTCTGCCTGGTAACAGGTCAAAAGTTAGACCAGTCAATGGAAAATAAAGGTAGAGTGTACACCTGCAAAGAATAATTTCATAGTTATTATGTCTCAGATTGAGGTGACTGACTGTGAGGTATTACATTACTAGATGTGGTTGAGGCTTAGGCACACTTGATAGAAATGGTGACAGGTTAGAACAAATGTTTAGGCTTAACTGCGAAGCAAATACACCTGGTGGTGTGATATCTTATTCATTTTGGACTGCATTTACTTTAAGTTAAAACTTTCTTCAACCTAAAGCAGTTAAGATGAATTTAGAATGAAGATAGTTATATTTGAAGAAATTAAAACTTGAAAGGTAGCAGGTAGAGTGAAGTCATATTAAGAAGACAGACTTAAAATTTGATTAGGACTACTAGTCAGGAGAAGCAAAAGAGTGGTGAATATGACTTAAATATTTAAAATAATGAAAAGTGGGTAAACTGTCAAATTCCATGATCATAGGCTGAGAACCCTTTTTGAAACACAAGCAAAGTGAAGATGTACTTTTTCCGAGAGGAAAAAAAAACTCCATGGTATTATGGCTGTGATGTAATGTGAGACAAAAACATAAAGTGATTCTTAAAATATTTTGACAAAGTCATAAACAAAGGTTCCACACGTGGCTACTAAGCGGGGTGGGGGGGGGTGGAGCTGGGCTGCACCTAAGTGCAAGTCAAACAGGCAAGCACGCACTCTCAAGTTTGTCACCTGGGACCACTGTTGGCAGCAAGGTATCTGCAGGTTAGGGTTTTGCCTAGCATGAAAAAGTTCTGTATTCCTAAAATAAGTCACTCTGCACGGGATTATACTCAGATTTCATCACAATTAGGAAGAATTTGCAAAGTAGATAAACAGGGTAACATTTCACCCCGAAAGCGAAAAAGTCCCAAAATCTTCTCTATAAACTACTCCTAATGAGGAAATTGGGGCTGGACAATAAGTGGCCAACAAAATTAAATTATGACATCCAGGGTCGGCTCAAAGAAATTTGAACAGCACGCCTCAAGAGTGAAGATCGAAGAAACGCGCTTTATCTAAGGTTTTCTCCACGGAAAGGAAACCGGAACGGTAAGATGTAGGAAGCCCTGCCCTAGCTCTTAGAGGAAAAATATGCAGCGAAGGCTGGACGCGACACTTTCTTTTATAAGACAAACCACAGCCGCACAGCCGACGGCCAGGAGCGCAGTATTCACTATTGTGTTAGCGCCGGCGGCGGAAGGACTTATTTCACCGCGACGTTAAAGAGTCCTTCTTTGTTCAGTTCTGTTTGTGGACGCAGGCAGCGATGTTCTTCCGCGCTCGCGGCACAGTCTCCGCCTCCTCGCGGCTCTGGAGAGCTGCCATTCGGCACCGTAGCGGCTCAGCGCTCCCAGAATGCACCGGCAGTCCGCGGGAAACCAAAATGGCGAAGGGCTGTAGGGAAGTAGGCTGTGTTTGAGGCCGGTGTGAGAACGCTCACTCTACCCCCAACCCTGTCCCCAGGACCTCGGTTTGTGCGTGTGTATGTGCGGGGTGCCCGGTGGGGCAGGTGCCCAGTAAGTGCTCGAACTCGCAGAGGAAGCGCCCGCGGGGACGTGATTGGTTGTTTTTTCCTGTATGAAGCGGTTGGCACCACTGAAGTGACCGAATGAGGTGAGAGACCTTGGCCTGGGAACCGACTCTTCCGGAGGAGGTGGGGGTGGGGTGGGGAGCAGGAAGAAAGAAAGCAAGTATAAAAGGGAAAGATGGAGGCTCGAGGTGGGGGTGGGAGCTCCAGTGTGTGTTATGTGGGTGCCTTGCATTTGTGTGTGTATTGAAAAGAATAGATAGAAAGGAGTAGTCCATTGGGTGTTGGAGAAAATAGGGACTAAAGGAACGGGTAGAGGCATTAGGGAAGTCGGTTGGAGGAACAAGATGAAATATTGAGGCGGGGAAGATGTGTTTGGAGGGACAGGAAGGAACCTGGGGGCGGGAGACGGTTGGAGGGGCAGGATGAACCTGGTGGCTAGGGGGTGGGGAACGGAGGGGAGGAGCTGTTAGGAAATGGGGACTGAGGGAGATGTGGGGAGCAAAGTGAAGGGACTCCCTGGGCCCTTGGGAGCTCAGAGGGAAATAGCAGCTTGGATTTGGTGGGTGGTTAAATTGTATGAAATTGGGGTATGGGGGTAGAGTAGAAGGGCTGGAATACTAGGATAAGGGGACCACTTAGATGAATTCTGGGAGCAAACCCTGAAAGCTTAAAGGGAAAAGTGTGCGAGGAAAAGTGTGAGATGGGGGAGGAGGTACCTTCTATTTGCAGCTACCGAAAATCAGAGGCATTTCTTATATTTAATTAAATCTAACATCCCTGCTCAGAGGTAGATCTGTATCATTGAGTTCATTTTGATAACTGAAGTAATTACAGCTTAAAGGATTTTCATTAATTTGCCAGGATTACTTAATATATTTTGGTAATGCCAGAACTCTTTAACTGTGCGTTTTACAATCTGGTGTCCTTGGTTGCTAGCATTTTTCTTTGGAAGCAAATAGAGGGACAGATGGATTTACAGGGTGATTTGACTTAGAGTGAGGGTTCATAAACAATGGGAAAAGGGATATGGATTGTTAGCCCGTTCTTCAAGACATTTAACTTTGATTAACGATAGGACACATTTAATACTAACTTAAATGTGAAAACGTAGATAGGCCTGTGTAACATGAGATCACCGTATGAGGTCAGTACTGAACTAGAAATATGTAAATAGTGCCTGATTTAATTTGACTCCAGGTAGTTCGTAGCTGTAACTTTCTCCTTCGGATTGATTCCATGTGACTCTTCTGTATACCTTTCCTACAGGCTGGTTTCAATTTCCATGTTTGATTCTCTCGAGAATTCCTTTTTTAGTCAGTGAATTGCAAATAAGTGAAATTTAAAAGTATTTTATGTGACTAAAGTCAAATGTACTTTTATTTTTAAGTGGCCTTTCCAAAGGTTTAAAGAAGCTTTACACGGTGTCATTTTGAGTAACAGTTTTAGGTACTCAGGAATTTTGGCATGGAGAGTTGATTTAAAAAATTTTATTAAAGACTTATTTATTTATGCATACAAGCTGGGGTGTAGGCCAGAGGTGTGGGGGTGGGGGGTGAGAGTATTCACCAAAGACGGAGTGGGGAGCAGAACACGTAGATCTACTGAAGTACACTGCTGAGGGGAGCAGCAGGCCGGGCAGGAGAGGTCTGCTGCGCCAAGTGGGAAGTGGCTTTGGAGAGCTTCATAGTGCTGGACTTAACCCCGTTGCACCACCAGGGAGGCCCTGATTTAAAATTTCTTAACATTGCTTTCTATTTTCAATTTGAATGTTCATACTGAGAGGGAATACAAGGTGAAATTTTTTGGTTTTGATTTTTAGTTTCCTAAATATAAAAATTGTGTTTGAATTTACATTTTTTAATTTGCTCACCTTCAGCTTTTTTTTAAGTGCTAAAAATATTCTAAGATATTTGAATTAGGAGTGCACCTGTTTCCTGATACTGCATATTTATGTTAATGAGCATTACCGGAAATTACACCTATCAGGATGAAATGCACACAAAATTTTAGAGCTAGAAGTATAGATGATATCTGGTTAAATTTATGAATGAAATAGTATATTTAATAATTCTTTTAAATATTCCTATTGCCTCATTGCTTAGGGAAGGGATTTTCATTCTGTATATTTTGCTATGCATCATAAACTCTCTGATATGAATTATAAATACATCTTTTCATTGGATAGTTGAAAGAATAATTTGCTTTATTCTTAATTCAACAGCTGACTTTTGAAAACGGGCAGCATACTGATTTTAACAAATGGGGAAAGTTACCTTTGAGGAGTTGCAGTAGCCAACATCTGTAGCTTAGTGGTTCTGAAAGTAAAATTTAACTGCTATTTTTGTCTAAACCTCCATGAATAATATTCCTTGGTTGATATTTTTCTGTGTTTTGTTTTCTCTGTTGCAGTAAAATACCATTTGGCAGCCTTAAATTGCAATGTGGAAGTTTCCCTGTGGTTGTTTTTATGTATTAGGGTAGTAGAGTGTCCTATAGAATATTCTGCATTGGTGGTGGTGGTGAATTACATCAGCTCTATTCACTATGGTAGCCAATAGCCACATGTGGATGTTGAACACTAGAACTGTAACTAATGAGACTGAGAGCTGAATTTAGGACTTAGTTTAGTTCATTAAAACAAAAATTTAGGGCCTCCCTGGTGGCACAGCGGTTGAGCGCTGCGCTGTGGAGCTGTCGGGCAGTGCAATGCGAGTTCGACGCCCAGCCAGGGAGAATCCCACATGGCGCGGCAGACCTCTCCTGCCTTGCCTGCTGCTCCCCTCAGCAGTGTATTTCTGATCTGTCTGTTCTGCTCCCCTCTCTGTCTCTGGTGAACCCTCTCGCCGCCCCACGCCTCTGGCCTGTACCCCAGCTTGTATGTATAAATAAAAAAATCTTTAAAAAAAAAACTAAACTAAAATTTAAATGACCATAGGTAGTTAGTGGCTGTTATATTGAACAGGACAGTTTGAGGGGTTATTGAATCAAGTATGGTAACAATGTTAACATTGTTAGAAATTGTTACATCCAGTAACCATGGAAACCAAAGAAACCTAAGGGTAAGGAACTAAGGAGATTCAAACTCTCTGTACATTTTTAAGATGAAGTATTGTTCATATTAGCCACACACTATCTCTGTCATACGTCTGTGCTTATGTAACATTACAGTTTCCATGTTTGATTCTCTTGAGAATTCCTTATTTAGTCAGTGAATTGCAAATAAGTGAAATTTAAAAATATATTATGTGAATATAAGATTCTGTTTCCTTTATCAAAAAGCAGCAAAAATGGACAGTAAGAAAGCTAGTTTACTTTGTAATTTTTAAAAAAGATTTATTTATTTATGCATACAAGCTGGGGTACAGGCCAGAGGCGTGGGGTGGCGATAGGCATCACCAGAGACAGAGTGGGGAGCAGAACGGGCAGATGGTCGGAAATACAGTGGGCCAGGCAGGAGAGGTCTGCCGCGCCAGGTGGGAATCTCCTGGGCGGGTCATCGAACTCAAGTCACCGCTGCCTGCGGACAGCTCCACAGTGCAGCGCTTAACCACTGCACCATCAGGGAGGCCCTACTTAGTAATTTTTAAAACATCTTTATTTTCATAAAATCAGTTTTAAAAAACTCTTATGAAGGAATGTTTGGAAATATACAAAGTGAAACCAGTAGTATAAAGAACTTTATTTTGTGCCTGTGCTTCTTTCATTTCTACTTCAATGCCATATTTCACTTCATTGTTTAGAATTTCTTTGAGGTAAAATTTACATATATTAAAATTCACAGTGTTACTGCAGATTTTAATCTTTTGTGAACTATAATTCATAAGTCACGTTTATATATACATTATTCATGTGTACATACACTTTTAAGGTGTACAATTTAGTGACGTTTTATATACTCAAAGTTGTGTATCTACCATCACTTTCAGACCATTTTAATCATTCCAGGTGAAAAGTCTGTATTAG
Organism: Scalopus aquaticus; assembly: GCA_004024925.1. Classification (NCBI taxonomy): domain Eukaryota; kingdom Metazoa; phylum Chordata; class Mammalia; order Eulipotyphla; family Talpidae; genus Scalopus; species Scalopus aquaticus. The sequence continues at coordinate 126,728 of PVIJ01003410.1, forward strand.
TATTGACTTCCAGTCTTTTCCTTCTCTCAGTCTAGGCCCTACTAGTAGGCCAACCATGAATCTACTTTGGGTGTTTTAATTTTGCCTGTCCTGGCTTTTCACTTAGCATAATGTTTTCTCAGTGTTTCATTGCCTTTTATGGCTCCAAAATATTTTATTCTTTGGATATATTATGTTTAGTTTATCCACTCATCAGTTGATGGACATTTGGGTTTTTCCACTTTTTGACTATTATAAATAATGCCGCTATGAGTATTCGTGTAGTTTTTGTGTGGACATGTGTTTCCATTTCTCTGGGTACTTACCTAAGAGTGGAATTACCAGGTAATAGCTCTGTGTTTAATGTTTCGAGGAACCGCCAAACCATTTTAATCTCTTGAGCAACTATGAGGGTTTGAATTTCTACACATCCTTGCCAATGCTTGTTGTTGGCTATGTCTTTGATTATAACCATCCTCGTAGTTGTGCGGTGGTAGCCGTATCATTGTGATTTTGATTTGTGTTTTTCTGATGGCCAATAATGTTGAGCATCTTTTACATGTAATTATTGTCAATTTGTGTACCTTTTTTTGAAAACTGCCTATTCAGGTCCTTTGCCCATTTAAAAATTGGAGTATCTGTCTTTTTATTGATGAGTTGTAAGTATTCTAATATTTTGGATATAAGACTCTTTATCAGGTACGTGATTTGCAGTTATTTTCTCTCATGGTTTGTGTTGTCTCTTGATGGTGTCCTTTTGAATCACAAAAATTAAAATTTTGAAACCCATTGTATTCCTTTTTCTTTTTGCCTTGCTTTTGAGATAATATGTATATAGCTAAGAAACCATTGCCTAATAAAAAGTCACAAAGATTTCCTTTTAAGTTTTTTCTAAGAGTTACATAGTTTTAGCTTTTACAGTTAGTCTGCTCCATTTTCAATTTTTGATTATGATGTGAGGTATATGTTCAGCTTCATTCTTTCTACGTGTAAGTAATAGTTTCCCGTCATCATTTATTAAAAAGACTATTTTTTCCTCATTGAATTGTTTCCTTAGTCTTGTCAAAAATCATTTACCACACATGTAAGGGTTTATTTCTAGATTCTCAATCAGTCTTTTTTCCATTGACATATTTGTCCTTTGCACCATAATGTCTCAAGTACTGTTGCTTTGCAGTTGGGACATGTGAATCTTTCAGTTTTGTTTTTCTCAAGATTGGGTATTCTGAGTTCCTCCTTGTTTTTGTAGATGAATTTCAGGATCAGTCTGTCGATTTCTGCAAAAAAAGCAGTTGGGATTTTAATTTTCAGATTGCTCATTGCTAGTGTATAGAATGCAAACTTTGTATGTTAAACTTAGATTCTTGAGCCTTTACTGATTCATTCCAATAGTTTTTTTGTGTGTGTATGTTTAATTCTGAATCACTTTTTGAGTTTTATGGCACAGTTTTTCCTCAACAGTATCAATTTTTGTGCCATCATGAGTATTGGTGACAGTATTCCATACTGTTCCAGTTACATAAATGAATCTATATAAGAATTAAAACAATTACACAAAAGTTGGTGCTGGGCTCTAATGCTGTTCTATAGTTAAGTAAAGCATGTTTACTCTTTTTTTTTTAAGATTTATTTATTTTTGCATGCAAGCTGGGGTACAGACCAGAGGTGTGGGGCGGCGAGAGGGTTCACCAGAGACAGAGTGGGGAGCAGCACAGGCAGAGAGACGAAAATACACTGCTGAAGGGAGCAGTGGGCGAGGCAGGAGAGGTCTGCCGCACCATGTGGGAATCTCCCTGATCATGGTCGAACTCGTGTCACTGCTGCTGACAGCTCCACAGTGCAGCGCTTAACCGCTGCACTACCAGGGAGGCCCTCTTTTTTTTTTTTTTAAAGATTTATTTATTTATGCATACAAGCTGCAGTACAGGCCAGAGGCGTGGGGCGGTGAGAGGGATCACCAGAGACAGAGTGGGGAGCAGAACAGGCAAATTGACGGAAATACACTGCTGAGAGGAGCTGCGGGCGTCTGCCTCTCCATGTGGGAATCTCCCCGGCCGGGCTTTGAACTCGTGCCGCTGTTGCCGACAGCTCCACAGCACAGCGCTTAACTGCTGCACCACCAAGGAGGCCCCAGGCATGTTTACTCTTCATTATCACTTTGGGAAACCAGCTGAATGTATATGATTTGTTGTGTGCCCCACCTCTTCCTACAATCATTTGCTTTCTGGAGAGAAGAAAAGATGCCTCTATATTTCCTCTGCTCAGTGGCTGCTGACACCCACCCAGTCTGTTTTTTTTCCTCCCAACTATTATTAATGATATGTAAATTATTAATGAAAAATAGCTTATTTTGGAGTAAAATGGCTAAAGAAAAATAATCATAATAATTGGGCTGTAGGAAACCTACCAGATATGTTTTTTTTAATTCTTTAAATTGAGGTAATAATTGATACTACTTTCAAGTGTACGGCATAATTTGAAAATTCCATGTTGTGGGCCTCCCCGGTGGTGCAGCGGTTAGGCGCTGCGCTGTGGAGCTCTCGGCAGCTGCTGCAACAGGAGTTCGACACCCAGCCGGGGAGATTCCCACATGGCACGGCAGACCTCTCCTGCCTCGCCGGCTGCTCCCCTCAGCAGTGTGTTTCCATCGATTCTCCTGTTCTGCTCCCCACTCTATCTCTGGTGAACCCTCTCGCCGCCCCACACCTCTGGTCTATACCCCTGCTTGTATGCATAAATAAATAAAACTTTGAAAAAAGGAAAAATAAAAAAAAATGTTTAAAAAAAACACACACTGGGAGCTCTCTTACAGAGCTTTCCTGAGGTTTAAAAAAAAAGAAAATTCTATGTTGTGAAAATATCACTAGTAAGTGATATTAACTTCTGTCACTATACAGTTGCAATTTTTTTTCTTGTGATGAAAACTTTTCAAAGATCCACTCTTAGAAACTTTTAAATATGCAATACAGTACTGTAGCGGTAGTCACCAGCTATACATTACATCCTCACTTATTTTGTAACTGAAACTATACCTTAACCCCGTCACCTATTTTGCCAACTATGCCCCCATCTCTTACAATCACCAGTACTATTCTCTATGTCTGTGAGCTTGGTTTTGTTTTGTTTTAGATTCTACATGTAGGTGAGAGCATACAGTGTTTTATCTTTCTCTGACTTCACTTAGTCTAATGGTCTGATGATCTATTCATGTTGTCTCAAATGGCAAGATTTTATTTTTTTTAATGGCTAAGTAATAAGTAGTTCATCTGTGTGTGTGTGTATGTGCGTGTGTGTGTGTGTACGTGTACACATCGTATTTTGTTTTTATATTCATTCATAGATATACACTTGGTTTGTATTTTCGTATCTTGGCAGTTGTAAATAATGCTTCAGTGAACATGGGATTGTATGTATCTTTAGTGATTTTGTTTTCTTCAGATAAATACCTAGAAGTGGAATTGCTGGATCATATGGTAGTTTCATTTTTAATTTTTTTGAGGAACCTCCATACTGTTTTCCATAGTGGCTATATTAATACACATTCCCACCTACAGAGCACAAGGGTTCCCCTTTCTCTATATCTTCACCAACATGTGTTACTTCTTTTTCTTTTTGATAATCAGCATTCTGATTGGTGTAAGGTGATAACTCATTGTGATTTTGATTTGCTTTTCACTGATTATCAGTGATATTGAGCATCTTTTCATTTATTTGGTAGGATGTATGTCTTTGGGAAAATGACTTTTTAGATCTTCTGCTCATTTTTTTTTATTGGATTGTTTCTGTTGTTGAGTTGTATGAGTTCTTCATATATTTTGGATGTTACACTTATTAGATACAGATTTTGTGATCTCTGTTTTGATGTTAGTGCTCTTAATTATATGCATTTGCATTGGCAGTGAGGGAGTACTTTGCTACTGCTGCCTGGTCAGTAAGTGATTATAAGATACCATCATTTGTGGGATCTACATTTCATAGAGTTAAAATGTGAAAATTATTTATCTTTTAGCTAATGACTTCTCCAGGCAACTAGGGTACATTGGAGTTATTCAGCAAAGGTAAAAGTGACTAAGACAGATTTTCCTTACTGCAAATTGAGAGTGCATTAGACATGAGGTTGGTGGCAGAAATATCAGATAGGAGTCTGTGGTAATAGTGTAAGCAAAACCTGATGTCCTGGAATAAGGAAGGAGGTATTTGATAGGTAGTTTTTAAGAAAGGATCAGTAGAATTCAGTGACTATTTAGAGGTTTCAGGAAAAAGGAGAAATCAAGGATAACAAATTTCTAGCTTGAGTGATAGTCAGATAGTAAGGTTATTTTTTTTTTTTTTTAAAGATTTATTTATTTATACATACAAGCTGGGGTACAGTCCAGAGGCGTGGGGCGGCGAGAGGGTTCACCAGAGACAGAGTGGGGAGCAGAACAGGCAGATAGATGGAAATACACTGCTGAGGGGAGCAGCGGGCGAGGCAGGAGAGGTCTGCCGCGCCACGTGGGATTCTCCCCGGCCGGGCGTCGAACTCGCGTCGACGCGAGCTCCACAGCCGACAGCTCCACAGCGCAGCGCTCAACCGCTGCGCCACCGGGGAGGCCCAGATAGTAAGGTTATTAATGGAAATAGGAAATACTGGAGAAAGGGGAGGAATTTGCAGAAAATGTCATTTTTGATAACAGTTCTGGAATAAATCCAGGTTAAGATGTTTAGCAATTAGAATTAGGATTTGGGGGCCTCCCAGATGGTGCAACAGGTTAGCACAGCACTGTGAAGCTATCCAGAACCGTTGCAGCACAAGTTTGATACCCAGCCAGGGAGATTCCCACATGGCGCAGCAGACCTCTCCTGTCTCTCCTGCTGCTCCCCTCTGCAGTGTACTTCAGTTGATCTGCCTGTTCTGCTCCCCACTCTGTCTCTGGTGAAGCCTCTCACCACTCCACACCTCTGGCCTGTACCCCTGCTGTATGTATAAATAAATAAATCTTTAAAAAAAAAAAGAAGAAGAATAAGACTATGATGAGCAGAACTTATACGAGATGAGGGAACAGTAGTCAACTCCAACATTTAGAGTTGGCAGAGGAGGAAGAATTGGTTTAGAAAACAGGAATGGTAAGAGAGATGGGGAGTCACTTACTATGGAAGATGGACTTCTCACTGAGGGAAGAGAATTTTAATAGTTCATGATCATCAATTATACAAAATTTGGTACAGTGAGAACTGAAATTAGAGCACTGTCTTATATTTGGTTGTTTGGAGGCCTTTGTAATTGCTAACAGTAATCAGAACAGTCAGCTTGCAATGGACTACGTGGAATGTGCTTTTTAAAGTTTATTGGTGAAAAAAATAAAAAATAGAGAAGTAACTTGTAAGAACTTTTGTTTTTAATTTTGGTTATGGTAGATTAAACCAGAAAGAGCTGGAGATTTAAAAGGAAAGTGACATTTTGTTGTGAGCTCTCTCTCTGATACTGGAGAGAAGAGTGATGTCCTCCTTTAGAGAAGCATATTAAATAAGTACTTTTGTGTTTACCTTCTGGAGTAAAGAGGTGGGGGGAAATTGAGGAATTTCATCTTTGTAATGTTTGTTTTCTCTAGAATATGATTCCACTTTTAAGAGTGAAGTAGTGCCCCAACAGACCTTCCACCAAGTTCCTCTTTCTCAATGTGTGTGTATATAGTAGAAATGATTGTGTGCTTTCCTTTGTGTATTTAAGGGTGAAGTTTCATGATATCTACAGCTTTCAAATGGATCGGCAAAAAAAAGTGTGTTTGTATACACATGTGTGGACCGATGGAGAGAAAAAGCAAGTGAGGAATATTAACCAGTGGTGCTAGAGAAATAAAATATATTTAGTATTATAAAATATCTGGCAATTTTTCAAAAATAAAGATTTAGGGATAAAGTAGAGGCTATAATAGGTGCTTTAAAGAACTAGAGTTCCCTAACAGAGAATATTGGAGAGTGCACTTTGATAGAATTACTAGGAAGGCTCAGCTATGTAAAGAATGGGAATAGTGGGGAAGGCAGTTTTGGTTGTTGGTACAATATTTGTGACTACTTTGGGTGGGAAAGATCTTAGTTTTAGAAGAATTAAAAGGAGGTCTGTGTGGATAGATCTTGATATGCAAAGATGTTATATACTCATGAGAAAATTTGGCATGTGATACTTGATTTGTAGTGTTTTCATCCTAGTAAATACCCCAGTTTTGCTGTTGTTTGAACTGTTTATAAAATCCTTTTATGTTTATGTATCTGAGACTGTTAAAATAGAGAACTTTGAAAAAGAAAAAGTAAGTGAGACAATTGTCCTCACCTTTTTATTATGTTAAAATCAGGGGAAAACAGCTATTACTGTCCAAGAAACTTAACCCAATTGAACACTCTAGAAACACATTTATCACTAGTAGATATGATATTAGATCAACAAAGCTTTGGGCCTGAATATATTGATATTATGGACCAGAGTCTTGATTTCACTATTTATTATGTTTGAAAATATTCTTGGCACTCCCACTGTGTTTTGTGATTTCAATACATAGTTGGACGCCAAAATTACAAATATCTAGAGTAATTAATCTGTCTCAGAGAAAATGTGACCTGTTGGAGTTTACCATGTTAGAGTTTTGGGATGTAATCCAGTATTTTCTGACTTTAGAACTTCAATGAAGTTGCTTTACTTTTGAGTTATAGATTTCTTATTGTTAAAGGGAATATGAAACACTATAGGTGAAGGTGTTTTCAAGTCCTTTTGCTCCATCAGCTCTACTATCCAAAATGCAGTTCATAAATTTGGGGGCAGAGTTAATGGCTTGTAGGAGGGAGTCTTCAGTTCTTTTCTTTCTTTCTCTCTGGTCTTAGAACCAGGGTTGTGAGAATTCTAAACTTTCAGTTCCTTTAATTTTTTGTGAATTGTTAGTGGAGTCTCATTTACATATTATAATCAACCTTACCAGTTCTGGACTTGAATATATACCCTTAACTCACACTTATCTATGATTTTCAGGTATACTAGCATTATTGCTTTTGGTATTTTAAATTTGTAGTTAACTGCTATTTGTTGTATATGCAGGATAACTATATAATCATGTTACAACTAATCTATCACTAGGGATCTGCAAACTAATACCATTAATCTTAAAATGTCATTGTGACATTCTATTTTCCTTTTGCACAAATAGTTTAGATGACTGGGTATTTGATGAAAAGTCTTAACCAGTTGTATACTTTTTTTTACCTGGTATATTACTGAAATCTCATGTCTTTAAATGTTTGATATTTCTTTGTCATCCTGAAAACATGGTTTGCCAAGCAGTATCATTTCTAATTTTTCAAGAAGTTAGTTTATAGCTTTTAAAAAAATCTTTGATCACAAAAATACTATATATTTGTTGCAAAAGCCTAAACATACAGAAATGTTCTATGAAACACCTTTTGTCCTTAATTTTAAGATATTTAAAACTATTTTGTATAACATCTTGAAGAGTGCCAAAGCCCCACACTGAAACTGTAAACACCTTTGTCATTGTCTGACCTGTTAGATGGTTGAGCTATTTTTAATTCTAGAGGGCTCAAGCTGAACCTGAGGCTGAGATGGAGAATTTGCCTTTACTTTCAATTTACTTCAGGTGGGGTTAAGTAAATACAATTTTAGAAATTTTGGCTTTTTTAGCTTTATATTTAAATACATGAACAGTTTTGAAGCTGTGTGTAGTAGAATATGTGCTTTCATAAGAGTGGTATTTGTAAAGTGGAGAATTTGCTGGTGTGTATTGTGAATAAAGACTTTCGCTTATTCAAGAGATGTTAAATACTTACTCTTGCCAAACACTGAAAACTTTTAGAGATCTAGTTATGAGCAAATATTTTCTCTCAGCTTGAAATTTGACATGTAAATTCCATTTGTTTACATGGGGTTATTCATAAATTTCTAGAAAATTGATTCTGCTTTTAATACATAGTTTACACAGATGATTCAGGCAAACAGTACATGAAAATTAAGAGAGTAGGTTTGTTAGAATACGAATATTGTTGGTAGGTAATTTTTCCTCTAGTTGTATCAGTGACTCCATTCTTATAACCAATAGCATGTATTAATGTTCATATTTTCCCCACCCCTCCTTGAAGGGCCAAGTTTTTTAGATAGCGTGAGCTAATTAAACTTAGTAGTCTTCATTTTTAAACTCCATATGGTCAGGAGTTGGAACACGTTTGTCATAGGTGATTCTGGAATTGTTAGCCTTCTGTCTGGGTTACCTTTCTACATCTGTGGTATCTTTGTCTATCATTTGAATAAGTTTTCCAGAAGCTCCTAAAATGGGAATGCTGATAGGGTTGCCAGTTTTTTGTTTTGGAACATGAGTATACTTATGAAAATTTCCACTTACAGTGGAGGATCCTCAAGCTACTAAAAATGTTGCTACCATGTTACCCAGCATTTCCACCTCTAGCAATCTACCCAGAGATCACAAAAACATTAATTTGAAAGGAAACTTGCACTCCTATGTTTACTGCAGCACTATTTATAATAACTAAGATATGAAAACAACTTAAATGCCCCCAAAACATACTGGATCAAGAGGCTGTGGCATATATAACCAATGGAATACTATTCAGCAATCAAAAAGAAACTCATGCCATTTGCAGCAACATGGATGGAGCTGGATGTAAAATAAGTCAGAAGGAAAGAGAAAACTATCGGATGGTTTCACTTACAGACGGAACATAGGGAAAACAAATAAGGGATCAGGAAAAAAAGACAAATAGCAGGCAAACTATAAATCAGAGACATTCAGCAGGGGAGGAAGAGAGAAGGATCAGAAGAGAGAGAAGGCTCAGAACATGGGAGGGAAGAGCACAAGAGACGATGGTGGTGGTAATTTTATGGGGATTACACCTGCCTGGGGAATAGATGACGATGTAAAAAGTATATAAATAAAAAATGAGGAATTGCCATACAGCTTTCCATATTGGTTAGACCAGTTCACATTCCCACAAGAGTTCCTTTTTCTCCACATCCTTTGCAGCATTTGTTGTTGCCTGTATTTTTAATGTGTGCCATCCTCACAGGTGTGAGGTGGTATCTCATAGTGGTTTTGATTTGCATTTCCTTGATTATAAGTGATGTTGAGCATTTTTTCATGTATCTGTTGGCCATCCGCTTTTCTTCTTTGGAGAAGTGCCTTTTGAGCTCT